>CAJPDP010935233.1:0-12337 GCA_905336975.1 Bombina variegata variegata
TATTAACAGTGAAAAAAGTGGTATTTAAAAAAAGTACATTAATCATTCTGAAAGTTTTGGTTTTTAATAGTTAGATTTGAATATATTCATGTATTAAAAGTCAGTATTTAACATTGCAAAGGTTAGTAGAAGCAATAAGATTTAAATGAAATAAATTATAAAAGAAATAGTCGTAATTCAAAGCTGTTAGAATGATAAATAAGGCACATTCAAAAAAATGATGGCGAGATTTATAATTTATCCACCGCATCTTGACCATGGAAATTGTCGTTAAAATACTAACGGTTTAATGATAAATATTGGCGTACCTGTGTGACTCTCCAAGGACAAGCTGTGGAGAACTGATAGGAGAATTGAAAGTCGTATTTCAGAAAATAATGATAAATAGAGCCCCATATATACCCAAGGTCCACTAGTGGCATGGTTTGCCTGATTCCTAGTATTGAGATTTTGAAGCAGTTCAAGATCAAATTATCCTTTGTATATATTCTGTATTTTATTTATTCAAGTGTGTATGGATCCGATAGACTCATGTGTGTATACATATATATATGTGATATACTTGAACACATTGCTTGACTATATCAGATTTATTGAAGTGCATATGTAGTCCCTCATGTGATCTTTCTGTATACACTGTGATAATATACTATGTAACACTGCAACTGTGTTTGCTTATTAGAGGGAATGCTTTCTCATTTTTTGTCTAATTTTCTTCTTATTTTTGTAACTTCTTTAATTTGTCTGAGCTCATTCATGTATATGTATAATCAACTATTCAGTGTCTTTTCAAAATTATGTATATATATCACCTTCAGCTTATCATGTATATTGTTGCAGCTACAGTTAGTTGTTTGACAAACCATTATTCATTTACTATTGTTCTCATCGTATGTTTCACTCTAAAGCAGTATATATATATATATATATATATATATATATATATATTATATATATATTTATCTATTTGCATACCATATATAGTATGTTTAGGTGTAAACACCTGTTTTGAGCATAAACTATTGTATCATCGCTGTAGTATGGTCCCTCGAATGTTTAGGAAGGCAGGTGTAATTAGTTAATTAGTAATTAGGAGTCAGGTTATTTGCATAAAAAGTCAGTATGCGCCAATACACATTCGGTTGTGAATATGGGGCTAACCAGAAACGGGTCCTATGTGTGGGATGTGCATCGCTTAGTCTTTTTCTTGTTTTTAGACTTTTTTCTGAATATGTTTGGCCCACGTAAGTGTTAACCTTTTAATTCAATAAACAGAGCGATTTTGAGCCAGTTTGGTGCCTACTTTTTTGCTGTATCGTCTTGGATTGCACCTGGGCTCTCACGTTTAACACCAGTACCAGATTACCCACCCCTCACCCGGACGTTCTTTGGGACACCCTCGCTCTAAGGTTGCTACAGGGAAGAGAACGGTTAGGGAGACGAGGTGCCGTAGCACCAGCCTTTTGTCTCCGTAATAAGCTGAAGCTTACCATAACACCTTATTATAAGTGTTTCCTATTTCTCTCTACTTATATGCAATAAGCTTTGACTTTTGCCAGTTTATACCTGTATGTACTTGATGGTGTCGCTTCAAGTATGGGGACTTTACATTTGAATTCTGCTGCTCAGCCATCATTGTATATTTGTGTCTATTATCACTTATTTGTCTGATATGGGTAAGCAGTGAAAAATCAGACGTATGTTACAGCTGTTAAAGACATGAAATGCTCTGTGCCCCAGTATCTGGTGTATTAAAGGCAAGTGTTAAATAATCTGAAGCAATGGTTGAGTGCGTACGGCTAGCATGGCTATTGGATAAGAGGTGGAAATGTCACCTCATGAAAAAAAAATAGTTTTGTGGCGGGCGGCCAAAAGGGTTGGTAAAATGATACACAAAATAAAGGTATGTTTCAGCGCATATTCACACTAAAATTTACAATCACTTTAACAACCCTTTCCCACTGCCATTTACCATGCTAAATATATTTTGTTCTAACTCTATCATCCTCTATATTCTGATAAATATTTCACACAATTTTTAATTGTCTCCTGCTTCATTTTTGTATATCTTAAACTACACCTGAGCTGGTTCATACTATTTTTTCCTGCATATCCCAGTTTTTAAAATTTTGCTTTAATTAAAAAATCTTAACTTGCATTTATTTAGCTGGCAGGGGAGTCTGGCCTGCAACACACACATGCGGGGCATTGCAAATCTCTGTCAGAAATCATGGTATTTTATATCCCGGGGCAGTGTATACAGTTTGGGTACTGACTTCCGGTTTAAAAGCAGTTGTCAGCCCAAGGCCTGTAGATGGGGTTCTTATGCAAAACAACGGGTGCGCTCCGTCTTAGATATGTGCACTGCCCCTTCACAGTCGGTACGCTGTATCGTGGGGGATGCAAATCATATAGGTGCTCTTCGCACATTTCATGCACCCCACCGGTCTAATGTGCAACAATGCTACGTGTCACGCGTGGAGTGGCACACTGTAACCTTCTAATGAGCCACAACCTCACAATATACATTACTTCTAATCAGGGACTGATGCAAACACTATTAATTTAGACAGGATTTGCAAGCTGCCAAGATAAGATCCGGATCTACTTCTATACCTGTTTGGTGCCATTGCTTTCTATTGTGCAAACTAATTTACTCATCGTTTGGCCGCAGAACTTGATCAACCGCATAATTAAAGCAATTAAACCTAGCAATTATTTTGCAACTATTACAAACACGCTATCTTCCCTGCTCTGTGTGCTTACTCGTATCTTGCCTCGCCAGTTACACCTTTGCAAGTTTGCATAATAACCAGTATAAATTCCTCCCCTTTCTATGTCCTTCCCATATAGTGAGCTAAATCCCACCTACTCGTTCTTCTCTCTCGGTGCCCGGCTTCAGCTTCTTCTCTGTCAGGCCGCGGTGTGCATTACTTAGTCCTGCCGGTGAACATGATGCGGAAAGCGCTGATACTGTGCGCGGTGCTGTGGGCCGGGGTATCTGGGGAGGTGGAAGACAATGGGGACCCGCACCAGAAGCATCTGTACTCGGCTGATATGTTCACTCATGCAATCAAGGAAGCGCCGCATTTCATCATGTTCTTCGCTCCCTGGTAAAGAGATTACACAGCTTAAATATTTATGCAATTTTATGAATAGTCATGTACTGAAAACAATATACGTGTCTGTGTGGTATATATTTAAGTTGGCTTGTGTATGTAATATATATATATATATACACACATCTTAAATTACATAATGTAAATATGGGTCTCATAAAAGAGCTATGTTTAGTTAGCATATCAGATTTTAAAGATAAGGCCTGTTGTAGTTGGTATTTAAAAAGGCATAAGGAAAGCTTGCGCGGTGTGTGTATCTCTATCAGATGTTTTCCTCCTTACATCTTGACAGTTGTCTTGAAATTAACTCTTTATTTGGGTAACAGAAGTAGTAAATGTATAACGAAGTCGGCTTCTGTGCCTTTCTTTAGCAGGAGGAGGAGATATCATATCTTATCTCCACGTGTACACACGGCAGTGATTGTGCCTGACCCTGATAGCATTCACTTGGCAGGGATTTTTTCACAATTTGTGACATACAGACACAGTAGTAAGTAAACGGTGTATAGACAGCTTGCAACCATTTAATTACAGATTCACAAAACAGAAACTTCATAGTTTTAGACAGAGTGCCAGGGTGAATGTTCCAGAGCAACAGACAGGGCAACACTGGTCTTCTTAGTACCCATGTAGATATTTGAAGCCACTGATAGATACAAGATCCTTTTGTAACATGATTTTCTTTTCTTTTTGTTCTGTCCCAGTCAGCTCCAAAAACTTTTTTTGTTTAGTTTTTAACTTAAACACTATGCATTCTTTGGCCCTCTGCTACTCCTCTAATTTTCAATTTCTTTTAGCTTTGTTCTCACTCTAATATATGGTAAATATCCTTTCTCCATAAAATACATTGTTGCATTGTTCTAAAATATATATTAACTGTATACACTATATGTCACTATACTGTATACACTATATTCTAACTACAACAGATTTCCATCATTAAATAATAATACAAATAAAAAAAAAACCTTAAAGAAAATATGCAGTTTTCATTCAGTCTGTTAATTTAGGATGCAGGAAACGGTAAAGGCCTTGCAGGGATGCTTAGACATTAGTCTAGTAGCTAGTCTTTTAGTCTTGGCCTTAGTTGCTCAGCCTAGTGGGTGTGAGGCGCTGACGTGGCTTAGAATTCAAGGCAGCAGCCTGCATTTGCTAGGGGGCTGGATATAGGCAACTGGGAAGTTCATTCACTATAGTAAAAGGAAGGTTAGGATAGTAGTCATGAAGCAATACCTTACTGTTCCTCATTACTTCAGATACTTCTGTTACATTATATAGCTGCTATATTGTTTTTGCTTTTAACAATTAAAATAACTGTAAATATTTTGCAACTGCTTTACTCTAATTCTCTTTTTGTTTAATACAAATTTTAATTTATGGTGACCGAATATTAAAATGAAAGCACATTTACTGTTGGTTTTTTTGGGTTTTTTTTCTTGCTTCGTTCTGTTTATTTTTATTTATATAAGTGTGTGTATGTCTAAGGAAGGGGTGAAGTCCCTTAAAACCTTCACATTAAACTTGGTTGCTGTGTTTTAAACCCAGATCGATATATCATTGATATTATTATATTTTATATAAATTTTAATACATTTATTTTTTTCATACAGCTCAGGGAATGTAAAACGTTAAACACTCTTAAAGGGACGCATTAAAGGACCAGTAAATACAGCAGAATTGCATAATAAACAAATGCAAGATAACAAGACAATGCAATAGCACTTAGTCTGAACTTCAAATGAGTAGTTGATTTTTGTCTGACAAATTTCAAAGTTATGTCTTTTTTCCACTCCCCCTGTATCATGTGACATACATAATACTACTTTTGATTCACACAATTTAACATTTTGCCCATTTAAACAATAAAAGAAAATGTATTTTTATTTCTGTATACTTGGAAAATCCTTTTTTATTTGCACAAGAAGTGTGGCTGATTTGAAAGAATTACACAACTGTTATCTTTTCCTTATGATTGCAATTTTACTTTTTTAGGTGTGGACATTGCCAGCGTCTTCAACCAACATGGAATGAACTTGGTGATAAATATAACAACATGGCCAAACCACCGCTATATATTGCAAAAGTAGATTGTACAGTGGATAGTGCCATATGCTCTGAAAATGGTGTTCGAGGATACCCCACGTGAGTAATGGTAATGGGTCGTTTGTTTAATCAGGGAGTGTTTTGAGATGATGCATTATCCATTGAAATGTTGTAGAGATGAGATACTACTGTATATCTATTATTTTTCCGTGGGGGGGGGGGTAAATACTGCTGTTGGTAATAGAGTCAAAATAAGAGAGATATTACATCTTAAAAATTTTAATAAGACCTTGATATATTTTCATTAAAAAAACAATCTGCATGCTATCAGCTCAACTTAGCTTTGAGTCTTTTCAAGAACTTGAAGCATTATGTATCATTTTCAGTGTGTTTTTAAAGTTTTAAATATTTGAGTAATTTCCATGCATATGTTGATTAGTGATACTATTTTTTTTTTTTTTTAAGCTTCATTGATAATTTATTAAAGTAACACTGTAATTGTTTTCCTGTTCACTGCCAGTTTTACCTTTTTAATCACATGTCTAGTGACTAATATGTTTCCTTTCTTTGTTCTCTTTTAGTTTAAAACTGTTTAAACCAGGCCAAGAAGCTGTGAAATACCAGGGAGCAAGGGACCTTCAGACTCTGGAAACCTGGATGCTCCAGAACTTGAACACGACACCAGAAGTGAGTATCCAGGAAATGCTTTTTTCCTGACAGCTGGACCTATTCCCTGTAATGACCATTTTGTTTCAATGTGTTATCAGTCTGAAATCAAAATGTATTGTACTATTGTTTCAAATGTGTGATTTTTCTTGCCAGATCAAGAATCTTGTAATTCACAAAAGCAGAAAAAATGTTTAAATGTCTATACTTTTTTCTTTAATTGGTGTACTAATGCAATCCTAACAGAATCCGGTGTATATCCTTATGTGTCAACAACAATTGAGCCAGCACGAAGAAATTCAAATCACCATTAATGTATCAAAAAACATAACGTTTCGGCCTCACACGTAAGCCTTGGTCACATGTAAATATCCCACAACACAGGCATACAACATATCACCTGAACAGTGCTTAATATACCCCAACCCCATATCCTGATACGCTGAGAAAAACCACAAAAATTAGTACAGAAACAGCTGAATATGATCTAAGCGAACCCTACGTCATCCCCATGTGATCGTAGTCATAACAACCATAGTATAGCAAATCCACGTTAACCAAAACAAACAGACCATATGGCCGTATAGCGTGGTGACGTCATAAGGATGGCGTCTGTCATGGGGACCTGTATACAAACACAATGTGTAGAATACAATATGCTGCATTACTATCTATTCACTGAAAGCGGAAATCCCGCCCCAGGCAGCAACACATGTATTGCCATGGCAACATACTTAATGAACAAATCGCGGTATTTAAAATAAGCATATTATTATTATATAAGGATATTAACACAAACTTATTATTGCTAAATGTAAAATATAGAGTGGTCACTAAATAGAGTAATAAGTGCAGAGGATACTATTATTAGGTATTCAAGACTATAGTCCTCATATCCTAATGACGCCTATCTCATAACAGTGCACATGCCCTCATACTGAGGTACTATATATGTATCATATCACCTACTTAAATGACCAAACCTATACATCCTATACAGAATGTTAAAACATATTAAAAAAAACAAGGTGCTCCAAGGATATGGTAGAAACTGAGTATTTTAAGGAGAGGAAGCTCAGTCATTTATAGAAGCAGCTGTAATCAATCAACACATTTAGACCTTTCGGTGTAATTGTGTCTAATCTATGGATCCAGCGTGATTCTATCCTTTTAATAGGGCCTTAGCCCGATCACCACCCCGTCTGGATTTAGAGATGTGATCAATTAATATAGTTCTCATAGTAGAAATAGCATGTCCCGCTTGTTGGAAGTGGCGAGCCACAGGTTGATCCAAATTGCCTTTTTCAAAGACTAGCCTAATGGCTGATTCATGGTTTGCCAACCTCTCTCTGAATGTGGTAGTCATTTTTTCCCACATAATAAAGGGAGCATGGGCAGATGATCACATAGATAACATGGTCTGAAGTGCAAGTCAACCAATGCCATACGGTGAAAGTTTTGTTGGTATGAGGATGATGGCATCTGTTGCCAGTAATCAGGTCATGCAATTACCGCACCTGTAACGGCCTTTCTTCCCCTGGGGTAACCAGGTGTTCATCTGGTAACTTTGTATAGGATCTGTCGTCACCAACAAGTCTCTAAGGTTCTTTGATCTCTTATACACCAACCTTGGAGATGGCATGTCCCCAAATGGTAAACTGGTATCCGTGGATACTACCGGCCAGTGTTTGATCTTTTGCACTGTTTGTGACGCTGGTGTGTAGGTGGTGATGTAGTTCAAGCACTTGTCAGCAGGTTTCAGTGGTTTACTGCTAATGGATTGCTGGGTTAATGAGTGTGCTCTCTCACATTGTGTCATGCTAAGAGATACTGGGTACCCTCTATTGATAAACTTCTGGGACATCGTGTCAAGTTGTCGTTTCTTGTGAGCCTCCTCTGTGTTGNNNACAACACGCAGGAGCTGGGAGGAGCTAACCCCTGTTTTCTGAAATCTAGGGTGGAAACTACTAAAATGTAATATTGAGTTCATATCAGTAGGTTTATTATAGAGAGTAGTGTATAACCTCAAACCATCCGTTGTAATGCGGCAAACTACAGTATTCTACACATTGTGTTTGTATACGGGTCTCCATGACAACAGACCCCATCCTTATGACATCACCACACTATATGGCCATACGGTCTGTTTGTTTTGGTTAACGTGGATTTGCTATACTATGGTTGTTATGACTACGATCACATGGGGATGGCATAGGGTTTGCTTAGATCATATTCAGCTGTTTCTGTACTATTTTTTTTGTGGTTTTTCTCAGCGTATCAGGATATGGGGTTGGGGTATATTAAGCACTGTTCAGGTGATATGTTGTATGCCTGTGTTGTGGGATATCTACGTGTGAGGACGAAACATTGTTTTTTTGATACATTAAAGGTGATTATTTGAATCTCTTCGTGCTGGCTCAATTGTTGTTGACACATGGATATACACCGGATGCTGGTCTTCAGCTATTTCTGGATATCTAAGGGCCATGCACAGAGTGGTTGTCTATGCTGGTGAGTGCTGATGTATGTAAGGACCACTACATACAATATAATTGCATAGTCACCAAATACATAATAAAAATACAATTTTGATATTACTTTTTTTATTAAGTAGTCATCATTTATTTATTTTTTATTTAATATTTCTTCCTGGCAAAATTTATCAGCCAATCACAAAATGTATATATGGCACATGTTCACTAGGAGATGCTGTCTCGGAAACTGCATATAAAGTGTGTGCACATTTTGATAATGAAAGTAAATTGGAGAGGTGCGTGTGGTGTGTTATCTGAATCACAATAGTTTTAATTTTGACTTTTGGTGTCTGTCTTAAAGGAACGTAATACCCATATGCTAAATCACTTGAAAATGATGCAGCATAACTGTAACAAGTTGAAATGAAAACATCACCTGAACATCTCTGTAAAAAAGGAAAATATTTTACCTCACAATTTCTTCAGCTCACCAGAGTAAGTGCTCTGTGTGAAGTTATACTTCAGCTATTGTCCAGCTGCAAGTTTGTGGGAGGTCATGCATTGCTTTCCTGTGATCTCATGAGATTTCATTGAAATCTTGTGTGATTTCATAGTAAACTTCCTTAAAATGAATAGGAAAATAACATGACTGTGCCTTCACATGCCAGATGCACACTCCCTTGCTTGTCCTGGGACTAGAATCCTGTTTAGCTTCTTAAAGTCTTTTTACAATGGGGTTTGAATACTTAGGAAATTTTGAGGTAAAATATCTTCCTTTTTTACATAGATGTTCAGGTGATATTTTCTAGTCTGCTTTTTACAGCTATGCTACATCACTTTCAAGTGCTTCAACATTTTGGGTATTATGTCCCTTTTAAATGGTATTCTGTGACAGCAATTCTTTAAGTAATATATGTATTGTTTTGGCTTGTATCTGTCTCTTGATATATCTGTATTATAGAAATCCAGACATACAAAAACTTCTGGAGATATAGCATATGGAACATTGGGAAAGAACATTTATCAATTAGAGAAAAATATAAGTTAAATACTGAAATTTCCAATATTAATATATACAATTGGTAGTTTGCAAATATAATGTGGCCCCTGGCCTTATGTTAGACAAGCCTGGTATAAAATAAAATGCCATTCTCATGAAAAAAGTATGTGCTCTAATTTCTTAAATTGTGTGGGTTGTGTTTTTTTTTTTTTGTTTGTTTTTTAAAAAGCACTAGCAACCCTGCAATGCTTTGTGTTTAACCCTAGCAAAGGGGACGACACAAGCTAATGCTCGGAAGCCGGCAGAACTGCTGGTCTTGAGCAAATATAGGCTCTAAGCCAATCAACAGTGGCATTCACAGTACTGCTGCTGATTTGCTTACCAGATGTCATTTCTCAAGACGGGCAGTTCTCTGTGACTCATGAGTGATACTTTAACTATAGCTTTAATCCATTTGCGGGGGTTAAAATGATGTACTCTACAAATAGGAGCATATCATTTTTGCCCTATAATGGCCCTTAAATACTTTTATTTAACACCCCCCTCCACTTCTCAGTTTGCTTTTGGTTACATAACTTATACAAAAAATATACATGTCACAGCACTATAAGCAAACACACTATTTAAAGCAGTTGTGTAAAATGAGGGATTTTCCTATACCCTTATATAAATTAAATCCACGTATATGTTCTAGATATTATTATACAAAGTATTAAAATACTAGAACAAATGCTCCTACGCTGCATCTGCAGCTTAAAATATAGTATCTGGCTGAAAATAAAACTTTAAAGTATGCAACTATAAAGGAAATCCCATTTAATTGAAACCTACACATCATTAAAAAAAACATTAAATGTATCACACAATATGTTACATTGAAAAATGAGAATTGACTTCTCTGTAGCTGTGATGGCTTAAGGTAAATGAGTCCACACTAAGGGGCTGAATTATCATTGTGCGGGTGGACATGATCTGCTGTAGCGGATCATGTTCGCCGCACATCTATAAATGCAGACCGCATACACTGTCGGCATTTATCATTGCACAAGCATTTCTCGTGAAATTCTTGTGCAATGCCGCCCCCTGCACATCGGCCGCTAGCAGGGGGTCAATCAACCCGATCAGGCTGATAGCTGTCCGCTGCCTCAGAGGTGGACGATTTAAGGAGCAGCGGTCTTAAGACCACTGCTTCTTAATTCCCGTTTCCGGCAAGCCTGAAGGGACACGTGGAAAGAGCAGCATATGGCTGCATTCGGGGGTTGTTAAATCGGCCCCTAAGTTTTACCTTAAACCATCACAGCTACAGAGAAGTCAATTCTCATTTTTAAATAAAACCTATATTGTGTGATACATTGAATTTTTTTTTATTTTAAATGAGGTGTATGTTTTATCTTCAGCCAGATACTATTTATTAAGCAGGTGCCGCCCAGGAGCATTTGTTCTAGTATTTCCATACTTGGTATCCTAATATTTAGAACATATATTTTTCTCTATTGAAGTTTGTGTCCCATTGTGCTGGTCTGTTATAGTGAAGCTGGTAAACGGTTCAACTGAGGTTTGATCACATTGAAAACAAAAACTGATACGTGTATGCAAATATGCACCTGTGCAGAGATATTTTTGTACAGTTCTTAAGACTGTTTGCATGACTTAGAGTGATTTGTAGACGTCTGACACCTGGTACTGTTTTTCCCTCTACTATTGCACATATGTTGTCTTATTCCCCCATAAAAAAACAAACTAAAAGTTGCATAGATGAGGGAGCCACTCCATAAATAAAGTAACTAAGCTATTTATGATTGATCATATGTCGTCTTGTACCAGACACTCTTTTCTGTATAGCTGCTGCTGTTTTTTGTCAATCTCACAAATTTAGGTTGAGTGCATATATATTGTAAAAAAAATTTTCTTTTAAATGTTAGCAACCATCAGCACAACAAGAGCCTCCAAAAGCTGCAGAACCCAAACAGGGCCTGTATGACTTGACCGCAGAGAACTTCAAGGAACACACAGCTAAAGGTAACTTACACACTGCTCCGTTTTAAAAACTAAATGTTACTACCTGAGCTTAACAAGGTAAGCCTACATAGTCTATACTAAACATTTTTTGTTTTAAAATATAATTACTGTACATGTCAGCCAGATGTCCATATGTGAGAGACATTATTTTTTTTTTTTCCCCTACAAATGTTATAAAGTCTCTTAATTTAAAACAAATCTATATGAGCATATTTTGGTGAAGACAAATTAAAAGCTCTTCTAGTGGGAGGCGGAGGGGTAAAGTGGTCTGATCTAGGTATTTCAACTGGTTAAGGATATGAGATTTAAACAGATTGGATTAACTTGTGCACTCTGCAGATCAAATACTGAGCCTAGACTGAATAATAATTTAACTGTTAGTGTATTAACTTTTATAACATGCAAATTATTTTTATGTGCTCTGTTATGGTCATTTAAAAAAGAAAAAAATGTTTTGTTTTTTTTGTAGTCTTGAGAATTGTCTTTTTCTAAGAGCTTGCAGGCATTGCATTTGAAAAATTACTATGTATGTATGATTTTTTTTTTTTTTAAATACATTTGTCTGAGCAAAGGGGTTACACAGCATGTGTAGTGCAAAAAGGACACTAACAATTCAAAGCATTCCGTTTTTCCACCACAATGACCCATTAATATTAGTGTATGCATTATAATTAACGTTGTTCACTCAACTGTTAATATCCCGTTGTGTATGTGTTTTTTGTTGTTTTTTAATTCAATGTTAGAGCATTTTTATTTTATTTTCGCATTGTTTCTTTGCACATACCTGTGCTTAAGGGGACACTGAGCCCAAATTTTTTCTTTTTGCGATTCAGATAGTGCATGCAACTTTCTAATTTACTCCTATTATCATCTATCTTTGTTCTCTTGGTATCTTTATTTGAAAAAGCAGGAATGTAAGCTCATGAGCCAGCCCATCTTTGGTTTAGCAGCTGGGTAGCGATTAATCCAATATTGATGTCACTTGATGAGACTATAAAAATTACAGATGGTTGGAG
>CAJPDP010935613.1:0-10964 GCA_905336975.1 Bombina variegata variegata
ATATTTATGGTATTAAGGTTTAAACATGCAATACAGACACAGATTTAGCCGTTGTGATATATAACGTCTTTATTAAACTTAAAATTAAATAAAACCAAGTTTCATAAACAAACAGAAGTGCAACTTTAAAATATAAAAAAACAAACTGTAAACTGGATTGGCTGTAACACCATTGCACTTATTACCAAAAACTTTAACAGTTCCCTGTTAATAATTAAAACAAGTATCAAGTGACTCAACACAACAACTAGCCCAGGCACAGCATAACTAGTGGGTTATGCTTATTTCTATAGGAAGAATCAATTGATTGTTCACAAAGTATTATTTCAACAATTCTAATTCTCAAATGCATGCAAAGAAAAATGGCTACAATGCCATGTGTTTGTGGAACCGACTCCTAAGATTTACATTCCTGCTTTTTAAATAAAGATCACAAGAGAACAAAGAAAAATTGATAATAGTAGTAAATTAGAAATTTGGGTATAGTATCCCTTTAAGTGTTCCTTAAAGGAAACTTTATTGAGACTACAAATTATGTAAGACAAGCAAGGTATAAAGGATTTTAGAAGCAATTTGAGAGGCAAGAGGAGAACAAAATGCAGCAGAGGTATATACAATCAAATATCAATTAGGCCAATTTCTGGAAACAAAATGGCAGCTGTACTAATGCTTGAAGTTATAAAGCTTGAAAGACAGTAGCTCTTTCTGTCACAAAGATTTGTGCTCACCTCCAAGCTTTCTGACCACACTTTAAGCCTTGACCTCCCACTCTCAATACCAGCAACATTCCAGTGTTCCTCTCAAATCTGTACTACTTCGCAGCTCATACTGTGGGAAGTTATCACCCCAATTCCCCTCAAGCAAAAAGTGTTGTATTCCAACCATGCTGCACTGCGGAATCTGTTGGTGCTCTACAAATAACCGATAATAATAATAATAATGCTGCACCGGCTCAGCCCCTTCATTCAAATGTTCCCGCACCTGTCCTGTCCGCAAGCGCATAGCACAGCGCACATGCGCAAATGGAACAAGGATTGGCATTGTCACGCCCATTAACTCTGGGAATTATAGTTTCCCATAGATGATTGAGGGCCAGGTGGGCACTGGGCGGGCAGCATAAGCGATTTACTTTGCTGCCTAGCAACACCCAGCATAGTGACAGTGCATACAGGATAGTACAAGTGCAGGTGGTACACGTAATACTGGCAATCGGCGACTTTGCCAAGTCATCTGCAGCCCATCCTTCCTGCTTTCTCACAGTACAGGGAACATTGTAAAATGGGTCTGGTGCTGAAGTTACTGCCTGCAGCACGGGATTCATTTTAAAACAATTTCTCTATGCTAGTGACAATTCCTTGTCACCACTTAATGAGGCGCAATATATGTGTGATGCAAACTTATTAATGACTTATACAAATAAAAAATAAAAAATATATACAATCTAATATACAGACCCTCTTTTATCAACATAGCTTAAAACGTAAAACGATTTCTGTGAATAAACACACAGGAAAGAAGGGCGCCTCCTAGTGTAATATAGTTACACAACAATGGTCATATGTGATGTCAAAATCTTACTCACAATGGTAGCAGCACCCAATTGTGCTTAGTGACACCTACTGGGATTTCTCAGTGTCCCAGCTCACTTCTCCTTGGTACTTGTACTCCTTTAGGCGTCTCCCCAAAGTTAAGGCAAAACTCAGACTCTCAGTCAGGTTCAGGTAATAAATGGGTTTTATTAAAACTCAATATATAAAAACATAGGGTGTAACAATCACCACTATGTAGTAAAATTTTGCACCTCTTTTCTCATCTTCCTCGCTGTTTCATCAGGCATATAATTACTAACTGAGAGCTCTAGAATTTAAATACATCACCCTCCAATCAAATCTCTTTCTTTTTACTCCCTCCCCTCATGCAGGTGTTGGTGGTAATTCCCTTTGTTTCATATTAACCCCTTGCATGATTCATTGTCCCCACATATATCAGCCCTTTCAGCTTTCATATAAAACATATCATTAACTTTTTATAATTATGTAACATCAATCTTCTACAAACAAACAACTTTATTCCTTGATGTGTGTAGAATCATACCAATAATATTTGTCTAATTAGATGCGCAATTTAGATCTTACCTCCACATTACATGTTAGGGGAATTTTGACCCTTCAGTGTTTACTTTTCAAATAATCAATATTAATAAATCTTATGGAACTACTAACTTAATCGGTGGATGTTCATAGATAAACCCCATTAAGCGTTGCATTTTTTCTTTCATCTTACTCTCTAACATTGTTTCCATCTCATTAGTTGGATACGTACTTCCGCATCTGACATCATCCGTCCCTAATCTAAGGGGTTTTCCTTTCTCAACCAATGAGGACTCGTCATTGTCTTATACCATGATGGATAGTAAAACCTCCTCACTCGTGAAGGAAGAAGAATCAATGCCGTATTTTAAGAGGGATCAACATCCTTATATATAAAGCAATTAGTTTTGATAATGTGTATACTGCAATCCGAATCAAAAGGCCAGCTCTACCCTAACGACCCGAGCCTGGCTGTTAAATAAATACATCTATGTGCTAATACGAACCCTCCTCTTAAACTTGTGTATATGTACGTGTAGATGTGATTAGTGTATTCGGTGTATATGATCCTATTATAATAATATAGTTTATATATATTATATTATTGGGAGTGAAGATAAAGAATATATAAAAAAAAGAAAAAATTAAAATAAAATAAAAAAAATTATTATGTTGGCATAAATTACAAGATGCCACCTAGTGGAAAAGTATGTGCATGATGATACCTATAATACTATGTGTCAAAAATAAGTGTCATATCGAACAAGGATATCTGATCGTATGATATTTAAAAATAATAATTGGATTTATATCCCCTAGCTATTACTAATGTGTTGACCTAAATGTGTCTGTCCTCAACTAATGTCTAAAATGGACGAAAAGAAAAATAATGTGAAAAACTAGCTACATACTACGAGGTGGTATATACTACCACCAAAACTACAACTGAATATACGTAGCAGATATAAGTATATACTGATAGTAATATAGAAAATTGGGTGTATACATACTCAATAATTCCTAATTCCAATGTGCATGCTAAATCAGAGGGTAACATGATACACACATACAAAGATCACAAAACATATTAAAATATTTCATTAGAATGCTGCCATGTGAATATTTTCATTTAACCCCTCTGGAAACAGAGTACCAAACTTATAAATCCAATAAGTTTCCCTTTGTCTAAGGCAACTGAATCTATTTGTGCCCTGTTTCAGAGGATTTTTTTTCCAGAGGGGTAATGCGAAAATTACAGTTATGTCCCTGATGATATTTGGCATGGTGTCTAGAGACACTATGTTTCAAACTTCCTTTAGAGATGTTCCTGTAGTGTTCCCCCCATCTTTTCTTGATCTTGCGTATAGTACGGCCCCACATTCACAGGTTAGAAGGTATATAACATATTTCTAGCTGAAGTCCAATCTCTCTTTGAGTTGGTACGTGTAGCCTGTAGTGTTAGAGGTAACACTAGTGGCACCATGAGTTATATATTCACACATGTTACATCTCTTTATTTTACATCTATACAACCCCTTTATTGTATTATTTACTTTGGAGGCATGTGTCTTTCTACCTTCCCTCCTACTCATCACTATTTTACTAGGGGCTAATCTTCTTTTTATGCTGGGCGCTCTTCTGAAAGTAATATTGGACTTCTCCTCAAATATCTGTTTTAAAATAGGGTTTCTTCTTAATAGGTGCCAATGCTTGTTCATAATCCTTTTAATTCTCTTATAATTAGAATTATAGTTGGTTATAAGTGCTGTTTTGTTGTTTTTAACTTCTTTTGGCAGTATATTAGTGGCCTGCTGATTTAAAATAGTCTCTCTGTTTAGTAATCTGGCTCTGCTATAGCTTTCTTCTTTTAGATCTTCAGGATAACCTTTTTCCCTAAACCTATTTTTTAAAATCAAAGATTGTTCATCATACTTTTCTATAATAGTACAATTACGTTTGATACGCCGGAATTGACTAAAGGGGACATTTCTTTTCCAGCTATCCAGATGGTTACTACCAAAATCTAGAAAGTTATTGCTATCGACTGTTTTAAAATAAGTATATGTTTCCACGTTATGAGTCAAATCCCAGGTAACACCACATCTAAATATGTAATACATTCCTTCTGAATGTTATGTGTAAACGTGAGCCCAAAGTCGTTATCATTGAGTTTAGTGGCAAAATTCATTGCTGTTTCGTAATTCCCTTTCCAAACAAATAGCAGATCGTCTATGTACCTACCATAGAAGACCAGGTTCTCCCTCCAGCTCGGATGGTATATGTAGAGATTTTCAAATCTTCCCATCACTAAGTTGGCAAAGCTGGGGGCGAACCTGGTCCCCATGGCGGTGCCTTTGATCTGTAAATAGTAGTCATCAAGATATTTAAAATAGTTATGTTGAAGAATAAATTTAATTATTGACAATAAGAATTCTTTTTGCACTCCTGGCATATATATATATCCCCATATATACATAATTTGATATGGACTCCAATCCAACTTGATAGGAGATGTTAGAATACAAGGCATTCACGTCACATGACATCCATAAATACTTCCCCTCTTTTTTGATGGTTAAACGTTTATGTAATAAATCTGTAGTGTCCCTAATATACGATAAGAGTAATTTAACATATCTTTGTGGGTAATAATTTATAAAAGAAGATAATTTATCAGTCAGGCTGTTAATTCCAGCTATTATTGGTCTACCAGGGGGTGTTGTTGTACTCTTATGAATTTTAGGAAGATGGTAATAAAATGGTATGTCAGGGTTTAATGGTGTCAAATATTGTTATTCTTTAGAAGTTAAAATACCTTATTTTAAGCCATAATCTAATAAAGATAACAATTTTTTGGTGTATACGTCAGTAGGATCAATTCTTAATCGTAGGTAATATTCTTTATCTTTCAATATTCTATTGGCCTCTGTTATATAGTCCTGATAATTTTGTATAACTATACCGCCACCCTTATTGGCCTGGCGGATTACAATAGATTGATTCTGAGATAATCTAGTGAGTGCTCTTTGTTCGTTAGGCCATACATTTGCCTTAACCTTGGGGAGACACTAAAAGGAGTACAAGTACCAAGGAGCAGTGAGCTGGGACACTGAGAGATCCCCAGTAGGTGTCACTAAGCACAATCGGGTGCTGCTACCATTGTGAATATGATTATGACCATTGTTGTGTAACTATATTACACTAGGAGGCGCCCTTCTTTCCTGTGTGTTTATTCACAGAAATCGTTTTACGTTTCAAGTTATATCGGGAAGGAGCAGCCGATAGTTGGGGAAAAGAATCTTCTGCAGTTCCAGATGAGGACATTTTGAAATTCCCACACTATCTACATGGACTAACAAGATAAGGAATATTCTAGATAAAGACCTAAATTTCCCTATTTGGGATCTTGATAAAAGAGGGTCTGTATATTAGATTGTATATATTATTTATTTGTATAAGTCATTAATAAGTTTGCTGAGTTTTGCATCACACATATATTGCACCCCCTTAAGCGGTGACAAGGATTTGTCACTGGCTTCGAGAAATTGGTTGCATAGTTTTGAGGGGAGCAGCATTGTTAGTAAGAATTTGGTCTTTAGAGGTATCATACTCTTAATAATATATACTTGTATAATTGTTTATCAATCCTTTACTAATTTGTTATAAAATACTATCTATGTCAGAGAGAAATAACAAGACTGGCATTAGTAAATAATACAGATACCATCAGTGTTTCTGCACCCCCTACAGAGGGCAGTAAGGATATTAAACAGCTTTTTAACACATTAGAAGATCTAACTAAGAATGAACACCACGACTGGTGGGACTTAGATTCCCTAAAGAAATATAAGAATATAAAACAAATACCTAGGGGCTTACAAATTTTCAAAAATTGTTAGTTTAAGAATGATGCAAAATTGTCTAGAAAATGAATTGAAATATTGGATGATTGTTAATTCAAACTTATAGATCTATTAATTGAACACAGACAGAAATTAGTAGACAAAATAGGGGATGAAATGGAAAAAGCCCAAAAAGACTTAGAATTATTTACAAACCACCCTGATTATAACAGATTAAATGAGCAAACATTAAAAGCAACGGACGAATATCAAAATGAAATTATTGGGAGAAAATTAAAAAAAGAAATTAAGGGATGATGAGGATTACTCTAAGGGAGAGTTTTACACAATTAATAGGCAAATCACATACAATAAACCATCTAATCAAGAGTGGAAAATGGTTAATAAAAGAACTTCCTTTAATAGATTTAATAATAACCAGCCCAAGTGCACCCCTAATAGATCTAGTACACACTATAATAGTAGACATACTACAAATAATAGACAAAATCAGATAAACCATAGACCCCCTTATAATCACCAACAAAACATACAACCTACCAACACATATAATAGATTTGAAGTACTATATCCTCAGGAAAGAGAACAAAGTACATATGAAAGGGATGATAGACAACCTATGACCCCTGAACCCCAAAATAGAGTATCTGTCTCACATGAGTTCTCTGAAAGATCACATAATCAACAAGGTTTTTTAGACAAACCCCAGTTGAACCTTGCTCCATTATGGAGAAAAGATGCCCAATATCAGAACCAAAAAGTCAATCAGGTTGTAAAAAGACCATAGGGCCAAGGGGCAGGAGAGGGAGAGGGGACACCCCAAAAAAGGAGAAATTGGAGAAACTGAAAAAAGGTATCTTCAATTTATCAAATCATGTACTTAATGATGATGAAGTAAGAGTTTTGTTAAAAGGGCTGTCATATTGCCCCTCCAATACACACAAAGTATTTGATCTATATGTTGATATTAATAAATTCACCCGTAAACTCTCCCTTCAAAGGTATTTCGCTATGAAAGTATTAAAACCAAAAGGGATAGTAGGCAGACCCATACTAACTAACTCTATGAATGAGATGAATAATGACTTGGTAATACATAGTGATGTTGAAATACTAGTGGAGGGTCTATATGAGGGATACTTACATACATAATTTAGTCCACCCTCTATGTTTATGCCTCCTAGGGAAGAAGGGTCCTATATAGACCTCTTTCAAAATCTGGTATTAGAGGATTTAGCATCAATACCCAAACATGTGTTTGGAAAATCAAATTTATGGCCTAACGAACAAAGAGCGCTCAGAATCTCAGAATCCATCTATTGTAATTTGCCAGGCCGATAAGGGCGGCGGTATACTTATACAAAATTATCAGGACTATATAACAGAGGCCAATAGAATATTGAAAGATAAAGAATATTACCTACAATTAAGAAGTGATCCTACTGATGTATACGCCAAAAAATTGTTATCTTTATTAGATTATGGCCTAAAAGAAGGTATTTTAACTTCTAAAGAATAACAATATTTGACACCATAAAACCCTGACATACCATTTTATTACCATCTTCCTAAGATTCATAAGAGTACAACAACATCCCCTGGTAGACCAATAATAGCTGGAATTAACAGCCTGACTGATAAATTATCTTCTTTTATAAATTATTACCCACAAAGATATGTTAAATTACTCTTATCGTATATTAGGGACACTACAGATTTATTACATAAACTTTCAACCATCAAAAGGGAGGAGAATTATTTATGGATGTCATGTGACGTGAATGCCTTGTATTCTAACATCTCCCATCAAGTTGGATTAGAGTCCATATCAAATTATCTATATGGGGATATATATATGGCAGGAGTGCAAAAAGAATTCCTATTGTCAATATTTAAATTTATTCTTCAACATAACTATTTTAAATATCTTGCTGACTACTATTTACAGATCAAAGGAACCGCCATGGGGACCAGGTTCGCCCCCAGCTTTGCCAACTTAGTTATGGGAAGATTTGAGGATCTCTATATATACTATTCAAGCTGGAGGGAGTACCTGGTCTTCTATGGTAGGTGCATAGACAATCTGCTATTTGCTTGGAAAGGGAATTACGAAACAGCAATTCATTTTGCCACTAAACTCAATGATAACGACTTTGGGCTCTCGTTTACACATAACATTCAGAAGGAATGTATTGAATTTTTAGATGTGGTGTTAACCTGGGATTAGACTCATAACGTGGAAACACATACTTATTTTAAAGCAGTCGATAGCAATAACTTTCTTGATTTTGGTAGTAACCATCTGGATAGCTGGAAAAGAAATGTCCCCTTTAGTCAATTCCAGCGTATCAAACGTAATTGTACTATTATAGAAAAGTATGAAGAACAATCTTTGATTTTAAAAAATAGGTTTAGGGAGAAAGGTTATCCTGAAGATCTAATAGAAGAAAGCTATGGGAGAGCCAGACTACTAAACAGAGAGACTATTTTAAATCAGCAGCCCACTAATATACTGCCAAAAGAAGTTAAAAACAACAAAACAGCACTTATAACCAACGATAATTCTAATTATAAGAGAATTAAAAGGATTGTGAACAAGCATTGGCACTTATTAAGAAGAGACCCTATTTTAAAACAAATATTGGAGCAGAAACCCTACAATAAAATAATAAGAGTGCTAACAATAAAAAGAAGATTAGCCCCTAGTAAAATAGTGATGAATAGGAGGGAAGGTAGAAAGAAACATGCCTCCAAAGTAAATAATTGTTATCTTTAACACTACGGGCTACACGTACCAACTCAAAGAGAGATTGGACTGCAGCTCGAATTATGTTATATACCTTTTAACCTGCGAATGTGGGACCCAATATTTAGGTCATACTATACGCAAGATCAGGAAAAGATGGGGGGAACACTACAGGAACATCTCAAAAGGAAGTTTGAAACATAGTTTCTCTAGACACCATGCCAAATGTCATCAGGGACATAACTGTAATTTTCGCATAACCCCTCTAGAAAAAATTCCTCTGAAACAGGGCACAAATAGATTCACTTGCCTTAGACAAAGGGAAACTTATTGGATTTATAAGTTTGGTACCCTTTTTCCAGAGGGGTTAAACGAAAATATTGACATGGCAAGCATTCTAATTAAATATTTTAATATGTTTTGTGATCTTTGTATGTATGTATCATGTTACCCTTTGATTTAGCATGCACATTGGAATTAGGAATTATTGAGTATGTATACACCCTATTTTCTATATTACTATTAGTATATACTTATATCCGCTATGTATATTCAGTTGTAGTTTTGGTGGTAGTATATTGCACATTATTTTTCTTTTCGCCCACTTTAGACATTAGTTGAGTACAGACACATTTAGGTCAACACATTAGTAATAGCTAGGGGATATAAGTCCAATTATTATTTTTAAATATCATACGATCAGATATCCTTGTTCGATATGACACTTATTTTTGACACATAGTATTAAAGGTATCATCATGCACATACTTTTCCACTAGGTGGCATCTTGTAATTTATGCCAACATAATCATTTAATTTTTTTAATTTTTATTTTTTATTTTTATATCTTCACTCCCAATAATATAATATAATATATATAAGTATATTATTATGATAAGTTAAGATACACCGAATACACTAATCACATCTACACGTACATATACACAAGTTTAAGAGGAGGGTTCGTATTAGCACATACAGTAGATGTAGGGTAGAGCTGGCCTTTTGATTCGGATTGCAGTATACACCTTATCATAACTAATTGCTTTATATATAAGGATGTTGATCCCTCTTAAAATACGTTATTGATTCTTCATCCTTCACGAGTGAGGAGGTTTTACTATCCGTCATGGTATAAGACAATGACGAGTCCTCATTGGTTGACAAAGGAAAACCCCTTAGATTAGGGACGGATGACGTCAGATGCGGAAGTACGTATCCGACTAATGAGATGGAAACAATGTTAGAGACTAAGATGATATAAAAAATGCAACACTTAATGGGGTTTATCCATGAGCACCTACCGATTAGGTTAGTAGTTCCGTAAGATTTATTAATATTGATTATTTGAAAAGTAAACACTAAAGGGTCAAAATTTCCCTAACACGTAATGTGGAGGTAAGATCTAAATCGCAATCTAATCTAATTAGACAAATATTATGGGTACGATGCTACACACATCACGGAATAAAGGTGGATGTTTGTAGAAGTTTGATCTTACATAATTATACAAAGTTAATGATATGTTTTATATGAAAGCTGAAAGGGCTGATATATGTGGGGACGATGAATCATACAAGGGGTTAATATGAGACCAAGGGAATTACCACCAAAACCTGCATGAGTAGAGGGAGTAAAAAGAAAGAGATTTGATTGGAGGGTGATGTATTTACATTCTAGAGCTCTCATTTAGTAATTATATGCCTGATGAAACAGGGAGGAAGCTGAGAAACGCGTTGCAACATTTTAATATATAGTAGTGATTGTTACAACCTGCGTTTTAATATATTGAGTTTTAATAAATCCCATTTATTACCTGAACCTGACTGAGAGCCTGAGTTTTGCCTTAACCTTGGGAAGACTCCAAAAGGAGTACAAGTACCAAGGAGCAGTGAGCTGGGACACGGAGAGATCCCAGTAGGTGTCACTAAGCACAATTGGGTGCTGCTACCATTGTGAGTACGATTCTGACATCACATATGACCATTGTTGTGTAACTATATTACACTAGGAGGCGCCCTTCTTTCTTGTGTGTTTATTCACAGAAATCGTTTTTCATTTTAAAACAGTTTATTGGGAAGCAATTTATTACAGCAACAGTACAGTTCCTTCTAAGCACTTGTGGGGGGGGGGGGAATTGCCCCAATGCCCCCCTCTGCAATAATCCCTCCCTAACATTTTCGTCTCGTACTCCTGGAGTAAAGGTTTATTAACCTGTTTTTATTTATGGTATTAAGGCTTGAACATGCAATACATATTTAACAG
>CAJPDP010935687.1:0-10897 GCA_905336975.1 Bombina variegata variegata
AAATAAAGATAATTGATAATAGGAGTAAATTAGAAAGTTGCTTAAAATGTCATGCTCTATCTGAATCACGAAAGAAAAAATTTGGGTTCAGTGTCCCTTTAACTAACCAATGTATACAACAACTAGTAATCAGGGCGCATAAAACCCCATGCATAAAACAAATAGCTACATGAAAGCACCCCTCGTGCACATAAGAGTCACATTGAAATAGGGACAATACAGAATAACTGAACTTATATAAAGAATACTAGTTAACAAGGAGCGACAACCACAAGACAAAAAACTAGCACTTACTATTGTAATGCAGCATGCATTACTCTCAAACGAACTCCCAACAGAGCAGCAATATCAGTGATACCGGAAGTGACCAATGCGGCATTTAAATCAAGAAACCGGTGTGCACAGCAGCCAATCATCCGGGCGCATGAGCACACACCCATAAAAATAAAGTCCCGTATGAGCACACCTCGTACCTGCCCCCTGGACAGGTAATCACAGCATAGTAGTCCTAAAGGAGTTAGGTGAATACCGGAGCGTAAATGTGCTCACAGAATACATACTCTGACACATACAATTGATACATAACAACTGCCTCAGACCACACAGCCCACAAAATATTCCGTACCAGTACTGCCCTACAAAAAACAATGTAGAGAACATATCTAAATTTTATTTCAGCCAGCTTAGAGAGGTAACACGATTTTATGGGCACATCTCAACGGTTCTCATGGTGTGCTATAACGGCCAAATTTAGACACAAACCATTGCAGTGGCGTAATGATATGAGAAGGCAAAGGACAAAACCCCAGTTCAATAAAGGAATAACAGACCCACTATTTTTAAACAACATCCTCAAAGCAAAATCTCATGACACATCAACCAGCTGGCCTCACCTTATGTGCAAGGGAGGGAGAGCAGATACTTAGTCTCAGTACGCATTAACAAATGCTCCCAACCTCATGTACTATCCAGACAGCGCATAACCAACTAAAAGTGGTATTAGTAGCTGGTAGATGCCATCCCATATACATTACTAGCCTCATCTATTAGGCTAAACTCACACCAAGTATTATAAATACTATAGATACAAAGGTATCCATCATATCCATCTACATCGCAACCCAATAGTCCCCATGACCATAGGGATAACTATAAAGTTAAAAGCCACCCAATGAAGACATAGCAACAAGGGAATGGCCCAATGATGGGTAAGAGGGTCACAACCTAATATCATAACCATAAACTATTGAAAACCTTGGGGCCATGAGAGATGCTAGGACAGAGAAGACTATTCAATGTTATAGGCAATACCCAAATAATGACCGAAACAGAAAACCAATCAAAGGCACAATCAATTCTCATATAAAGAATTAGTTGAGAGGAATGATATATACATAGAAGGAGCAGGAATGCACCCAAAGGACATAAATACAACATAATTAATATTAGTACTAGAATATTCACAGTAACAGCTAATGGTCAGTTTGAACACTTCAATAAAATAGACCATAATCAATGCTGGCATTCAGACCAACTGGAGTGAGAGTATCCAGCCTGTATATCCATTGTGCTTCACATTTCAATAATTCACAATTTCTATCACCACTGTGTTTTAAGGGGGCCACTTTATCAATCAGCATGGCCCTAAGTGATGAGATGGGGTGTTGTTTTTCAAGAAAGTGCCTTGCCACCGGCTGAGCCGAATGTCCATCTTTTAAGGCTGTTCTAATTGCACTCTTGTGGTTAGCAAGTCTCTCGCGAAAAGTAGTACTGGTCTTGCCAACGTAGTAGCGTCCACAGGGACAAGACAAACAATATATCACAAAGTCAGAGGTTCAGGTCAGCCGATGTCTGATCCAATAGGTTTTAGTGGTTCCAGGATGGTGGAACTTCTCTCCTGTGAGAAGGGTGCTACAAGTCACACAGCTGCCACATTTGTAGCAGCCATTTTTTACTTTCTGGAGCCATGTCTTATCCTTCTTCCAAGGGTCAGTCTTCATTAGCAGAGATTTCAGGCTACGACTACTTCTATGAACCAACCTAGGAGGTGGCTTATCCTCGAAGGGTAGAGATCCATTGCCTCTGATGAGAGGCCAATTTCTGTTGATAACCTCTCTTATTTTTGAAGTTGCAGGAGTGTAATAAGTAATGAAGTGGATCGGGGCTTCACCCTTGTCACTAATCTGTTTCTGCTTCCTTTGGATCAAACTGTTGCAATCATAGTGTATCACCTCTTCCAAGATTTCATGAAGCATTTTTGGATTATATCCTCTATTTAAGAATTTTGTTCTCATCTCTTCAAGTTGCACCATCCTCAGATCTACTTCAGAATTATTGCGTATGACTCTCATAAATTGGGATTTCACATTCCCCCTCTTGTATTGGATGGTAACTATTAAACTGTAACAGAGTGTTTCTGTCTGTGGGTTTAGTGTATAGGGTTGTTTTTAGCTGGCAAGCATCCTCCATCTCTGATTTGTATATACACAAGTCCAGAAAATGTATTCTTTCAGAATTTATTTCACTTTTGAACTTGACTGCTACTTCAGATGTGTTCAGGTTGTCAATCCAACTTCCAAGTTCATCAATAGTACCTCCCCAGATTACAAGGAGGTCATCAATATACCATCGGTATAAGAGGACATTGGAGTTTTTAGAAATAAAAAATAGTGGGTCTGTTATTCCTTTATTGAACTGGGGTTTTGTCCTTTGTCTTCTAATATCATTACGCCACTACAATGGTTTCTGTCTTATTTTGGCCGTTATAGCACACCATGAGAACCATTGAAATGTGCCATAAGATCGTGTTACCTCTCTAAGCTGGCTGAAATAAAATTTAGATATGCTCTCTACATTGTTTTTTGTAGGGCAGTACTGGTACAGAATATTTTGTGGGCTGTGTGGTATGAGGCAGTTGCTATATATCAATTGTATGTGTCAGAGTATGCATATATGCTGCTTCAGTTTTTTGACTGGAGAAGTTAGCCATATCGTTTGAATTGATACTGATCTAGCGGGAGTAGGTGTTTATTCCTCTATTCTGCCAACACAGTGTGAGCTCTGTCTCACATATGATGTGCTTAATTGGTAGTGGTTATTAGGTCTTATAGGTTGAGTGAGAACTAACCCTTTCTTTCTTCCTTGGTTTTTAATAAGATTAGCTCAGATATGAGCTAGTGTGTCTCTTTTCTGTGGTGAAGGGTTATCACTGTTATATTTAATTTTTAATATGTGTTTTTTACATGTTGTACTGTTCACTACAATGGTATATTTTGTATTTTTTCAGATTAAATATTGTGTTGAAGAAGGCACATAAAGGGGTCGAAAAGTCAACATCTACAATTAATGTGAAATTAACTTGGAAATAAAATGATACTGTTCTTTGTTTCAATTCAAGTCCTGTGAGTGCCCTCCCACATTTAGACATTTCTCTCTCTCGTTCTTTTTTGTGCTCATTTATGGTTCTGTGGGGAAAGAGGTTATATAGATTGGCGTAATGCTTTCTTAATGTCTTCTAATTGAAAGAGAATCTTCTACGTGTGTGCCATTTGGGTGGATTAGATGGTGAATGTAATTAGCATTTTGTTTCTTCTTAAGGACTCTTGCTAAAAGTTTGCCTGCCTTATTTTCTGCATGGAATTTTTGTTTTAAATAAAATGATGTTTTTTTGTGGTTTAATGTCTAGTATTGTGCTTAGTTTTTGTCTACACTGAGCTAAGTTTTGTAATATGGAATCATCTGATAGTGTTAATTTATGTAAGTGATCTAGCTGGAGGATTTGTTGTAGTAGTTCTATATAATTTAGACTTGTATGCTATATAATTTAGACTTGTATGCTTTAATTTTAATTAATTCTCCTCTAATAACATATTTATGGGCTTCCCATTTTATCTTAGAGAAATATCTGGGGTTTCATTTTCTAGGAAGTATTTTTTTAAAGTTTGAGTAATTTGCTGTTTAACTAAGGATATCATCAAGTTTACATTGGAAGGGTTTAAAAGGTTTAGAGGGCCACCAAAATATATTGTTTACTGCAAAGTGATCAGACCATGTAGTGGGTATTAAGCGGGAAGATTGTAAATATGATAGCAATAAATGATCTGCTAAAATATAGTCCAGATGGGAATATGATTTGTTAGGATTTGAAAAAAAAGTATAATCTCTTTTAGTTGGATTTATTTGATGCCATGTGTTGTGTAAGGTAAGTAAGTGTAGGTCTTGCCAGATTCTTTTGTGGAATTTGTAGTCTCGATTTTATAGTTTGGTTGGAACTATCCAGGTGAGGGTATAAAGGAATATTAAAATCTCTCGCTACAATCAAGGCTCCATTTCGGAATTGTATTATAGAATTTGTGATGCTACGGAAGAATGTATTTTGGACGGAATTAGGGGCTTATATATTAATAATGGTAATAGGTTTTCCATATAAAAGTCCTGTTAATCCTAGATATCGGTCCTCCTTGTCTGTATCCGTCCGTATCAGTTGGAAGGGGATAGACCTGTGGATTAGGATGCTGACCCCATTAATTTTTTTGGTTGGATGACAACTGTGATAATGGGTTGGATAGTGAGGAGAAAAATATTTGGATATTGAGGTTTTCATAAAGCGTGTTTCCTGAAACATTAATATGTCATATTTGCTGTGTTTATAATCTTGCATAGCTCTTGAGCATTTCATTGGGGAGTTAAATCCCTTGACATTTTGTGTTAGGAAAGATACTAACTGTAGTTTTGTCTCAGTCATTTGAATCATCTGGTTAATAACAGTAATACCTAAATATAAGGTTTCCTATCCAGAGTAGTGTATATGTTTGATGTTCCATGTGTACCAGTACATGTAAATGTGTCACAGTATAAAAACAAAAAAACATCATTAACAACAATCGAACGGTATATAGTTTTCTGAATATCGTAAGAATAATGTGAACAGTAACATAGTTAAAGTAACAAATAAACATTAGGGTAAATCCCTCTCTGAAGGTGGGAACCCGATTTCTTGGGTTCTAACATATTTTAATTTCCCATAAGGAAACGATTAATGGATCAGGTGTATAAAGAAACATATGAGTATACTTTTGATATAACAAGTCATTAAAGGATTTGGGGAGTAAACTTGGATGTCCGTTTCCTTTACATTGCATGTTGATAAGCAGCCAACCAATCAATACCTTGTTATCTGATTTTTATGATAAGTAATGTGGCTACATAGACTCTAAAAGCATTAATTAATTGGGGAGTTATTGTAAATATCTTTATTACATATGGTGTGATCGTTTACTTATAAACAATTATTTATGTATACGATAAGTAAAAAGGAGAAATAAAACCTTTATAAAACCTGGTTATGGGGTAGACCAGTCCAGTGGTATTCATCCCTTATCTTCTAGCTGACAGAGTTCCAAGGTAATCCTATTGCCTTGTCATGAAGGCAAGTTTTCCCTTGTTAAATGGTATCCTGCCATTATGGTGGTGTAAAAAGTTAGGTAGGAAAAGTTCACTGCGATTTGTGTCTCTTAGATGGTATGACTTGCCATTTTTCTCTTTGAGATTTGGGGTTGTCTTGAAGTGGTTTGGTTTGATCTGATGTAGAAGGCTTGTTTCGTAGAGAATCAATCTGTAACGCATTGCAGAAATCTTCTGCATCTTCAGGATCTTTGCATGTTATTCTTTGTCCATCTTGGACCACTATTATGGAGCATGGGAATCCCCATCTGTATGCTATGTTTTTTGATCTGAGTTAAGAGGTTAGGAACCAAAATTCTTTTCTTCTCATTGACATAAGAGGCACTAGATCAGGGAAGATAAGAATGGATCTATCTTGGAATCTGATAGATTTACGTTTCCTTGAATATTGCAATACTTCTTGTTGTTGCTTGTAATCTTTAAAACAAATGATTACATCTCTTGGCTTGAAGCTCTATGAGCTCTATCTAGGGAGATAGGTGGGTTGAACTCTGATCCTTTAAGATGTGAGAAAAGTTCTAATATATATGTTTCTAGGGTAGCAGTGAGAAAAATCTCTGGTATTCCTCGTATTCTTAAATTACATCTGCGTTCCCTGTTTTCAAAAATCTTCAAGTTTGTTGTGTAGTTGGATGATTGCAGTTTCCTGTACTCTTATCATTTGTTGCAGGGTGGATATTTCATTCTGGTCTGCTTCCACTTCTTCTTCTATAAAGTTTACTTTATTACCAAGTTCTGTAATTTCTTTGAGGAAATCGGCCATCTCTTCTTTTATGCATAGGAGTACATGATTTTTAGAAGGTAGAGTGATTCCAGTAGTGTTTTTGATATTTGAATGGATTCATCATTATCTTCTTCTTCTGGATCTGATGTGGGTAATGATGGTGTCAAGGGTGATGGCGGTATTGTGTTAGCGTTGTTGGTTCTGGATTCCGCAAGTAAGAAAGAGTCCCTTATTGGGGTAGTGATTTCAGTAGTTTATCTGCCTTGGTTAGTCTTTTTGGGGACATGATGAAAAGGTTATCAGAACAAATTCTTTTCAGAACTAATTCTTTTCACAAACGAGGTTAGTAGATTTTACAGTGTAACATACAAAAGTGATCTGAGTAAAACTGATTCCTCAGTGATTTCCCTTTAGTGTCTTTAGATAGAGCTTCTCTGTTATGCAGTTAAATTGTCACATCTGTGTATGAAGAGGTTATATGCAGTACTTTATGCTGCTCTTTTATCCGTTGTGCATAATAAAATCTGCTGCGTAACAGAGGATTTTAAAATGGCGCCTTCTTTCTAATTATTAGAGTATAGTTTGTTGACGATATACAGTGTACAGTTAAAGGACATTCTCTGTTCCTTTTATTTTTTTTCCCCCTGTTACATGATGATATAAGTAGATGGGTATACCCCTTTATGTCTCTTCTTATTTGCAGTATAAATTCAAGTCGATGTGGTTAAATAGTGAAATCATAGGGGATCGCTTTTGGATCCCGACAGTAGTAGTGGATCACAGAATAATAGATAAATCCAATATTGACTGAATAAAGAGCTATTGGGGCCGATTTATTAAAGTGCGGACGGACATGATACGATGTAGCGTATCATGTCCGCCACACATCGATAAATGCTGACAGCATACGCTGTCTGCAATTATCATTGCACAAGCAGTTATTGTGAACTGCTTGTGCAATGCCGCCCCCTGCAGATAGCAGGGGTTTTTAATCAGCCCGATCGTATAGGATCGGGCGGATTGATGTCTGCAGCCTCAGAGCAGGTGGACCAGTTATGAAGCAGCAGTCTTCCGGTGGGGATATCCCACTTCATTCAGAGCTTGATAATTCGGTCCCAAAGTATCATCCACAAAGGGATGCTACAATCTAAGGTGACATGTCAAGAAAAACACTTACATTTTTTTTGACATCTGGTAAGACTAGGAACTCCTAAAATGTATGCTTACCCATATCAAGGTGAAATGTAAAGTTGACACCTATCCCAGTAATATAACCATCAATGAGCACAGAAGCAGCACAAGCACATTAATTGGTTGTTTTCACTTACAAGGTTGTGTGACTAATTATTCTTTTCTTACATTTAGAACATATTACAAGTAAAATAGCACAAAAAAACAGTAAGTTGATGAAATACACCTTGAAGGTATATGTCTTATAGTTAGGGTAACTGCCTGGATAAAGAGAAAACATGTCCAATCCTCATTTAACATATTAAAGGTTATATCATAACAAACTGCAGTGTAGGGTATACATTTAAACAACTATTCAATAAGCACATATGTACATGTTGTCAACTTAATAGTATAGGCATATAAACCAAGGAAAGAAGTCAATATTGATGCTCTGATTACTCACATTAAAAAGTAAACACATTACAAATGTATTAAATGCTCAGCCATTTACCCTCATAATATATGTCCATCACACATAACAAAGGGCTATGATCTTCAGACTATGTAATCTTCATTAATAGCTCTGTGTAAGTGTGTGATTGTAGACACAATCTCAGATTCCTAAGCTTAATGTCTGAACATCTGTAAATCATGCACTTAACCCTCTCTGATCTTTGGGGCAGTACATCCTACTCCATATATATCTAGAGACACATAGCCTGGAGGGGTGGTCCAAAGTCCGCCTGTTATCCGACTCTCAGGAAGGGGCCAGCTCCGATAAGCCTGCTGCAGTATTGTGCCCAGCTCCAGCACCTTAACATGGGCCAACTCTCCCATTCCTCTAGGAAGCGCCGGGAGCGGAGTTGCGGTGTCCGCTTGACTAAATAGTCTCCAGCTTGAAAAATCTGAAAATACCGCTCACCTCCTCTAGTCCTGTAGGTTGCAACCTGAACCACAGTGACATCTACGTTACACTAGTCAGGAAAGACCTGCAGCATTTCTTGCTCTGTTCCAGGGAGGGGGGATTAACATGTGGCTTCATAAACAAGTGCTGCTTCAGTGCTTTAACCACCTTATGCTCGCCATTAGGACAGGTGGTAACTGTAGCACTAGGAATCTTTATCTCCTTAGTCGAATTAGATACAAAAGTGTGTCTTCCTTTTGAGATGGTCGCCGCTTCTCCTGCACAAGGCTCTGCAGTAGAATCGACTAGGGTTTCTGTCTGTTTCTCCTGAGTTATCTCATAATTACGCAGGTTAGCGTGAAACTCACTCTCAATAATTTTGAAAAGCCTAGTCCTATGATCGTGTAAGATTGCTTTTATTTCAGCTATAGGGATTTGAAAGCTCTCCATTAGGTAGATAACAGTGTCACTGCACTGCTTAACCCCGTTTACCAGAGGGAGTTGAAAGCCTCTCCTTACTAGGGCCACCACAGGCCTCAACACTCCGGATCGGATATGAGGTACAGATTCTCCACAAATTCAACATCAGTAGACTTCTCTTTGTCTCATGAGTGTGAATATTTAAGTTTTGAATTTGGATGGGTATAATATTTGTTGATATGTGACGGTTTATCGCACTCTGCTCCCAGCTTCTAATATTGCGACCACTTAAGGTGCGGCCTAGAGACACGCCCCCATGATGTTGGGAATTTTAACGTTTGAATAACAACTTAAACTCTAGGCATTAACGTATATTTTTTGCCAATTAATATATACTATATTTAAAGCCCCCTTTTTATATATATAAATTATATATATATATATATATATAAAAACAGGAGGTATTGGCACACACCCACGTACAAATAAACAAAACTTTCTTTTAAATGCAGCAGAAATGTTTTGTTTTTAATTAAGAAGTCATTTACATGGTATCTTGGAAGTTAGAGAGCACTGTTGAATTGCATTTTTCCCCCGCTGCCTTGACAAGGGCAAACTTACTGTACCCACAACAACCTAGCTGCAACATAGTGCTCACACTGAAGGAAGCAGTGGGAAGGAAGATATTTGCTGAGCACTCCGGGCCTACTCAGATATATATTTCCTGTAATTTAATTCTGAACATTGTAATTTAACTGCCCTCCTAAAACATGCTACAGTGATTGTTGATCAGTGCAGGAGTTCATTATATTTTTTTCCTAATTAGAAACAGTGGCTTTTAAAGAAGTATATCACTTGCTTTGGCTGCAAAATGATGCAAAGATTCACAAATGAAATTACAATTTTATATGCTTATAAAACGGTAATTTTGTATGCAGATCTTTTACAATTCAGGTTCTAATTGCTGCTATACACTATACATGAATAAAACATTACTTTAGCATCCATTTAAGTGAAAATTGAGATACAGCATACTGCAGAATTTATTGTCCCAATGTGTATAGGAGAGTTGCTCGTCAGGTAAAATCCCAAATCTTTATTCTTCATTTCTTAAAATACGACAGCTCACAACAGGAATAAAGCTGAGATTAAACTGGTTGCAGCTTATGTTTTTTAGCAATTATCTGTAATCATAGCCTATCATACTGCTCTACCTCAGTAACTTATAAAACAATACATGTTTCCAATTGGCTAAAACACTAAATAAAACACTCCCTCTATCCTCTTAAAGATATATGTACTTGTCAGCACTATATAGAGGTAATTCATATATGCCGAGCGATAACTTCACAGAAACAGTTAAATTAAATAGTTACTATGTAAGATAACATAGTAAATCAGATTATAAAATGGAATGTGACCCATAAAAGTAATGGTATTATTTACTATAATAGCATAATCATTTTCTCCCAAACATGTAATAAAGTGTCCACATCATGATATATAGTATTGGTATGTATATATATTAGTCTGAAACTTTCACTATTGGTATGGGCGTGGTGTAAGCATGCAGTAAAATGGGACAGCTTGTATGAAGCCCCAGTGATTGAGCCTGGGGAGTGAAACATGTGTAGGCTAGGGCTCTACCAGCCTACTTGAATATTTTGGGGACTGCTTAACTATCTTGTCTATGACTGTATGGAAAGATGATCATTGTGCTTGTCCTCCTGCTTTATATATATATTTATATATATTATTTTTTATATTTTGTTTGCAAAAGAGTGATGTTTTTCCTTTCTTTTTAGGGAGATAAAATTGGGCAGGTATATTAACACTCTTCCTATACAGTATCTACCTTCTTTAGAACCTAATGAAAGCCCTAGATTTACCCTTGGACTTCTAATCCTGATGTAGAATGCTGGCTTAAGGATAGAATATAGAGTGTCTTAGGAAATGGAGCATATTCAGCAGAAGGGGCTGTTACTAGTGGTGTTCCTCAGGGTTTAGTTCTGGGGCTGGTTTTATTTAACATATTTATCAGAGATATCAGCAAAGGGCTACAGGGGAAGAAAGTATGTCTATTTGCAGATAATTCAAAAAATTGTAATAGAGTAGATGTTCCAGGGGGTAGACAAAATGAGAAATTATATACAACAATTGGAGGATTGGACAAATGACTGGGGTTTAAAGTTTAACACTGCGAAGTGTAAAAT
>CAJPDP010935737.1:0-13779 GCA_905336975.1 Bombina variegata variegata
GGCATAACTCTTTTTTTTATTTTTGGCAATTTGTTCATTATTTTTTGCAATGGTATTTTTTTTTATTTTTTTGTAAAGGTAGTTTATTTTTTTGTAATGTTAGGGTTTTTTATTTTTTGTAAGATTCTTTTTTACTTTCAAGATAAGTTTTTATTTTTTTAAAGGTAGTTAGGTTTTTTGGTAAAGGTAAGGTTAGTCATTTTTGGGATAACTAAGGGGGTATTAGATTAGGGGTTTTAGATGTTAATGGGTTAATTTGTGTTGGGGGGGCTTGCGGTTTAGGAGTTAATAGTGTAGTGGTTTACTTTGCGTTGGGAGTTTTAGGGGTTAATAGTGTAGCGGGGACTTTGCAGTGGGCTATGTGGCTGCTTATGGGTTATTAGAGTAGGGGCTTATGGTGATTCAGGTTAGCGTGCGAGTAGGGTGTTTTTTCTCACTTTTTTTTTCTTTATTGACTTCAATGGAGGAATAGGTTATTGCACGTGCAAAATTGTAATTTCGGCTTTTTGCGCGTGTCAGGTTAGCGCTGGATCTATAACATTTTACTTTTAATTAATAAGTCCGGCACAACCCAACGCACGCAATTAGTTTACTGCTAGCGCAGTTAGCACTCTAGCGAAAGCACTAATTAGCGCTCCACTTGTAATCTAGCCCTTCATGAGCATTGAAAGCCTTGCCTATTCCAGTAAAAAGTTCAGACTGGCTCCTCTAAATAAGGCAACTGGTGGTTGGAGTTTGGCTATTGAAAAGCAAATGTGTTAATGCATTCAAAATATTTTCATACACCCGCTGTGATTATTTATTGCAGGACAGCAGAAAATCTTGTAATTAGAAGACGTTTACTGTCCCTGTGATAGATTTTATATAGTGGCTCATACTGACCGTGATGTACCCTTTTAAAGATATGCAAACAGATTAATTATAACATTAAAGAGACAGTCAAAATTAAACTTTCATGAATCAGCAATTTAAACAACTTTCTAATTTACTTCTAGTATAAAATTGTCTTTGTTTTGTTCTCTTGGTATTCTTTGTTAAAGACAAAAGTAGGCTGACAGGAGTTTAGGAACGTTCATGTGTCTATAGCAGTCTATAGCAGCAGTGTTTGTAACTATGTATAACAATGCTAAAAACAATGTTGCAAACAATGCTGCCAGGAGGCTAAAGACACAAATGCGCTCCTGAGCTCCCATCTCCCCTAGGATTGCTCTTTAACAAAGGATACATTGAGAACTACACTAAATTGATACTAGAAGTAAATTGGAATGATGTTTAAAATATCCAATCCAATCTATCCAATCGATTTAAGTTAAATATTTACTGTCATTTTATTGTCATGATAAAAAAAGTTCCTTGTATGACTGTTGCTTAGTATTCATTTGAAATAAAGATATACAAAAACAATAAATATACACAATCCGTTTGTTTCCAAATCTAACTTTACATCACTGAAATTTACACTGATGTCTGACCACAGCCTACAAATCAGAGGTAAGAGGGGGCGGTGCCTGGCAATCAGAAAGGAACTGCAGAATAGTTCTATTGACATTTATTGTTAAAGTAAAAATATGCCCAACAGTCATTTTATTGTAATAATGCAAAATAATAGAGAAGTTTATATCGACTGTACTTGTTTAGAAAACAAAGGTAACTGCACTGCCACCACCTACTGTGATGTTGTCATATTAATTTCTATCATGAGCTGTCTTCTTGCATTGATCAGACATAACTACAGAAATCTTACTGTCCACAAACTTACATATAACACTTGAATATGATCACCATCTGAATTCCGTCTCACTAGTAATTTGCTGAGAGCTGTGAGTGTAGCAATTTTAACTTAGTCTGTAATCTGTGGAGTGTTTTTGCATGGCTTGTCACTGTGTTTAGAAGAAATGAAACCATTTTACTTGCACAGCATACATACAGTGTTATTGCAAGTATCATTTTCAATGTCTTTTAAAAAATCCAATACAAGTACAAGGTATTATTAAGTCAACAGTCAAGGAGAAAGCCAGCTTTAAAAATAAATCTTACATTGCAAGTGAACACGTGAGCAGAATAATAATAAGGCACTGCAGAGTGCCAAGGTTGGACTAGTTATGGAAACCGGGCCACAAAATTCACAAACTAAAAATAAGGTGCCTAGGATTTAAAAACAGGTAACAAAATGTCCCTGAATGATTTGTATCTGTTCTTTAATACACAACTCATTGGCCTTGCTCATTAAATGCCTGTATCAAACACATTACTTTTCTGAATTAACTATCACCATAAATGGAAGGGGATTTCATGGATTTGCAATACATTTTATGTCTTCCACCCCTGTTTAAATTTTAAAGAATATAATGTTTTGGGGGGTTTTTAGTCTTAAAATGATGTTGGTGAAAGCATACATATAAAAGGGGTTTGTTAAAAACTACTTCTGTTTAATTGATTTAGTTTAAATGGTTTTAGCTTAAACTGTCTGAGAAAACTACATAAAGGAATATGAAACAGCCTCCTTTAGTAAAAACAAGTATGTTAAATCACAGCAGATAAAAAGAAACACGTATTAAAATACAGCAACAAATTTACTTGTTTGGTTGCTAAATGAGCACTTAAAAATTCTGAATGTAGCCACAGCCTGCGGCTAGATTAGAGAGCAGACATTATAGAGTTTACGTTGTACTGTCATATGATTTTTCCATCAAAAGTCCTCTACTGAGCATGGGCAATAAACAGACTACAGCTAAAGCAGATGTCTCCTAGCAAAACTTTAAATGAAAGCTGCTACTTTGCCTTCCTGTAGATATTGAGGGCTGTAACAGGAAGCAATAGACTCTCCACAAAAGTTTAAAAAATAATATAAAAGGTAAAACCTTTTTAAAATAATGAATAACACATTTTTCAATTATTCCTGTTAGTGTATGGAAGTAAAAATTTAACTTTTACCTGTATGATCAGATAGAGTAAATAATTCAATAATAAAAACAATGCAATTTAATTCTGCTATCAAATTTAACTCTTTCACTTGGTATTGTTTGCCGAATCTTAGCTCTTTTCCATTACAGCATATTGAGATAGACTCAGGAGTGTGCATGTGTCTTGATTTGTCTTGATTAAAAAAAAAAAAAAGCCTGTCTGCTTTACATAACTTTTTTTCCTAAGTCTGTGACAGTTGTTATAATGGAAACACTTTAAAAAAAAATTGTCGGCGCCAAATTGTTCAGTGTAACTTTATTTTCTTGGCTATTTCTTACATAGTGATACAGTATCATAAGGAGGTACATTTAGTACAGTGACACCTTACGACTTATCAGTATTAACCAGGGAGTTTTCTGACCCCAGTCATTGCAATACTGGTACATAGATACAAATATTACAGCCTATCCCCCCTAACAATGACTCCCCCACTGCTAACCCTAACTATCACTTATCTGAACCCCCTACCACACATAACCCTAACAGCATTATCCAAAACTGCCCACCCCCATTTTACCATAGCCATGCTATCCAAGCCCATTGCGTCACAAATAACCGTTACTGCTCTATACAAAATTCCCCACTGAATGTCAAGCCTAACTGTGCAAAAAAATGTGCTGAACCCCCTCTCACTGTATCACAAGGCCCTTTCAGAAACCCGCCACTGCAAATACATTTCTGAAATTTGAAAATGGGTTTCATATCTGTTTATAATATTTTGAACAATCTTCATTGTTTTATTATGGTAGCCAATCAGGATAATAAATGCGTGGTCTATCTGTCAAAGCTATTCCCACTTACCCTTCACATTAAGACAAGAAAAGAGTATGCAGAAGTAATGATACTTAAGCTATTATGTCATACAACTACCACAGAAAGTAATAGCAATCGCTGTTGCTTGTTAGCTGCCACCCTGCTTGAATTTTGAGTAGTTTGAGTATGATGGCTTACAACCTAATATTCATCTCTACATTTCTTCAACAATGCTGTAAAACTTTTCTATCACTTGTGTGTCATGGAGCACCTTGCCTTTAAAGATTCCAATCTGAAGGAGAAATGTTATGATTTCACAAAATGGATTATAAGCTTTGTGCCAGTGGTGTATGGAAAACTACTTGCTGTTATACAAATACAAAAAACAAATCTCATGCATGTGATTGTAAGGGACTCCCTCATATATGCTCACTCAAGTAGATGGGGCTTTTCAGTAATGATCATTGTTGACCTATTTGGGAAATGTAAAAGCCAGGGATGAGACAGGGCTAATTTAAAGCTTTTAACATTCTATTGATTCTTTGCATTTGCTACATCTGGGCACCAGTTCCATTCACAGTCAACAACAACTAGCTATGTATAGGCAACTTCTCATCAAGGCTCCGATGATCAATAGTGTTATAAGGCGGATCCTTTGCAATAGAACTGCCATGCCTAACCACTAATCCTAATATCCCTAAACCAAAGTACCCCAAGATCACAATCTAACACTACACTAATTAAGATCTAAACCGCCACATACCAACCGCAAGTATCTATCCTATTAACCCTTATACGCAAGTACTATCCTATTAACCCCTATACCGCCACATACCCACTGCAAGTATCTATCCTATTAACCCCTAAACTGTCACATACCCACCGCAAGTATCTAAACTATTAACCCCTTCACCTTTTGAAATATTCCAAGCTCCTGAAATAACTGCATTGCAGAAAGGCGTTTACTATAAATACTATTGGTACTCATACCATATTGGTAAAGTATAGTAAAAGGATCCTATGCAATAGAACTGCTGTGCCTAACCCCTAATCCTAATACACCTAATACCCACCGCAAGCATCTATCCTATTAACCCCTATACGCATGTTTTATCCTATTAACCCCTATACTGCCACATACCCACCGCAAGTATCTATCCTATTAACCCCTAAACTGACACATACCCACCGCAAGTACTATTCTATTAATCCCTATACCGCCTTATATCCACCACAAGTATCTATACTATTAACCCCTATACTGCCACATACCCACAAGTATCTATACTATGAACCCCATAACCACCACATACACCAAACACAAACTAACCTAGTCTACTCTACCTAACACCTAACCTCCCTCTAAACTAAACCCCTTAAGTGACTTTGTAAAAAATAAAAATCTAAGCTACTTGAAAATAATATTATTAAATATTAAACCTAAACTGCCACAACCCCAAATGCAATCTAACCCTACTTTACCTAACACCTAAACCCCCCTCTAAGGGCCTTTTGTAGGGTATTGCCCTAAAGAGATTTCAAATTTTTACATTAAAAAAAAAATTAACAAAAGTAAAGAAAATAAAAAGCCTATTCTTAAAAATAAAATAACCCCCCCCCCAAAAAAAACCCAACCAACCCCAAAAATTTGACTCACTGTTGGACAATACAAATCCTCTTCATCTGGCATTGGGCCCTCTTCATCCTGGTACCAGGTTTCGGGGGCCCATCCTGGTGGATGTGGATTTCGGTGGCCTCTTCCACCACTTCCTCTCCTCAATCTTCATCCACGTCGGGGAGCTCTTTGTCCTGGGTCCTGGCCCATCTTCACAGCGGCGGAGGAGGACTTCGGCCACCTCTTCTACTGCCTACGCTCTTCATCATCTTTTCTACAGCTCTCTTCCACAAGACCTTGCCTTCACATGGTCACCGACGCTCACTGAAATTCCAGAAGCGTGGAACCCCTATATATAGGGGTACCAATTAATCGCGATTAGCTGATTTTAAATAATTGAATACCTATTCATTTTAATCAGCCAATAGCAAGAAAGTTTTACATTTAAATTCTAATCATCCAATAGAAAATGATCATTAGAATTTAAATTTAAAAACATTCATGCTATTGGCTGATTAAAATCAACCAATAGGGATTGACTGATTTAAAATCAACCAATCGTGATTAGTGGTACCCCTATATATAGGGGTTTCAGAACTCCGGAATTTCAATGTGCGGCTGCGACTGCAAGAAGGTGAGGGCTCATGGAAGAGAGCCAAAGAAAAGAAGATGCGCAGGCCACCGAAGTCTGCCTCCACGAAGATGGGCCCCTGGTGCCAGGAACCGGGACAAAGAATGGATTGATGAAGATTGCGGAGCGGAGGCAGTGTAAGAGGCCTTTTAATGGCTTTTGTATTTTATTTTAGTGTTAGGGTTTCGTTTATTTTTGTTTTGGATGAGAGTTTTATTTTATGGGGCATGTAGATTAGTGTTAGGTATAATGTTGTGTTTTTTATTTTGGAAACTGTAGTTAATTATTTTATGTAACTTAGATTTTTTATTTTATTGTAACAGATTTTTTTTTTTTCATTGTAATTTAGGGGGTTTAGTTTAGAGAGGGGTTTAGTTTAGAGGGAGGGTTAGTTTATAGGGGGTTAGGTGTTAGTGTAGTTCTAGTTTGCTTTGGGAGGTGGCAGTTTAGGCTTTAATCTCCTAACCACCCTCCATACCTGTATGAGGGTTGATTAGGTGATTAATGATGGTTACCATTTATTAGACCTTAATTCCCTAACTACCACCCATACCTGTAGGGGGGGTTGATTAGCTTATTAGGTTAGGGCTGTTTAGGGGTTAATAGTGCATTTATCTACAATTGTTTAAATATTATGTATGCTGCATATTCTGCTAACTATTGTATAATCATAATATGTATTTATTTTTTCTGGTGTTTTTTATTGCAAACATAAATAAATGGGAGACCGGAATTAAAGGGTCTCCACATTCCACCCAGAAGGTAGAACCACAAATAAGTGGTATGCCTAGATGCCTCATCAAATTGCCGATAACATACTAAAAGGGTGACTTGATCCCCTACCACTTACTCGATGGGCACCCCTTTTAAGAAGCGGTGGACCAGGACTCAATTCCAGTACAGCGCTGCATTCCAGGAGTCCAGCTAGGCTGATGAGGTTTAGTGCATATCTGTGACACATTATTTAAACATTGATTATAATTTTAGCAAAATAGCTTCATAGTTATAATGGGGAGGTTTACTATTTAGTATAGTTTGTTATAGTGAAGTATTTTGCTGACAGTAGGCAGTTTGTGGGAGTAAGCTGGGATGTTCCAGGGGAGTGTAAGATAGAAATTATGTAACTGTAGGCAGTATTAGGGACTTTGCAGGGTGTTCTGGAGGTGTGTAGGTTAGGCATGACATAGATGAAGGTGGTAAGGGGGAGGTAGCTAAGGGGTTGGTGGGAGTGTAGGTTAGCTGTGATGTAGCTGTAGGCAGTTGGTGGGAGGTAGTGAGGCGGAGTAGGGGGAGTGTAGCTTAGGCATGACGTTGTTATAGGTGTTCAGGGGTAGTTAGCGGGCCATGCTAATGGGAGTAGCCTGCACTTTGATTCGGACGCATCGACAAAAGTTTGATATATTTGAGTCAGTGAAGTGCAGGTTGCAAAGAGGGTAGCAGCCATGTTTGTCTCACCAGCTATCAGCTGTCAAGACTACATCGCCTGAGGTAGTTAGTGTAGGTGTAATTAAACTTAGTTCCCCACGGCAATATTTGGAGTGTGCCAGTGTGCCTAGACAGAAACAATTTTTAGTTTCAGTAAGCACACTAGCTGCACCATGTAGGCCCACTTCAAATAGCCCCCCCCCCGGGGCGCAGCAAAATGCAGACGAGCAGCGATGTCGGCGTTGTGGGTGGTGATGTCATGCTCCCATTGACTTCTATGGGAGATACATCACCACTCACTAGCACTGCCCAGACCTGCCCCTTTTCATTGAATATCTTGACAGACCGTCAAACTCCGAGGCCGACGAGGCCAGTAAGGCAGTTTCTCAACTGTTGTCAATGCTTTATATATCAGGGCCCAAGACTGAATTTGCATCCCTAGTGCCCACTAGTAACCACTAGCATATCATTTCAAGCATATATTTATAAATGTAGATTATATAAATCACATAGTACAGTATCTATGTTTGAAGGCATACAGAATAACAGACAAGATGAGATTAATTATAAGAGCAATATCACATAATATTTAAGGCTCACACCTGTGTCCGGGGAAGTGCTCTAACTATGCATGCAGGACACATAACTATACTGTACCTATCTATAGTATAACTATATTATACCTGCCCAATCATGGCTTATCAGACCTTAGCTCTTTGCAGTAGTTAATCCCTCCTAATTCTGAACAATCACATATTGGTTGTCACTAAAGGGTTGGCAAATCTGGTAGCTAAAGCTTTTGACAATTATGCTCATGTATTCTGTCTGTCCTCTCTTCCTCTGGCTCTATAAAATCACAGTCCATTTCATGAATGATGCTGCTGAATCAGACATGTATGCCGTGAGCAGCATAGGTAAAGCTTGCAGATATTACTGTTCTATAATATTTCATTGCTGGCCTTTTGTTTATATGGCTGCCATTACATAGTTGAGAGTGATTTATTTTAGAAACATACTCCATGCTTTTCTCTCAGCTATAAATATCAAGATTATGAAATAATTCCTTATTGCATAGATTGTGTCCATGTACTATTTCAGTGGTCTTCATTTCAACGGTTTCTACTATTTTTACATCCTTCTTGATCTACTATATAAAATATAATAAATACCTTATTTCTTCTCCTGCTAATTTCTCTTCTATCGTATTATTTAACCACCTACATATTTTGTAAAATAATAATTCCAAAGTTCTAATTTTTGTTGTTGCTTCATATACACTTTCATTGAAGCTATAATTTGACTTTGTTTTTGTGTTTTTGCATTTTTAATGCATAATTATGCAATCTGGTGTGCTAAATTTTAGAGTCTACACACTTGTCCTATCTTCATGTTTTTAATTTCAGTACTTTTTGATTCACCCTATGTTGAATATCAGCTGTTTTACAAAGCATTTGCAAAAAGGAATGCCTTCCCTAAGTGCCTGCTCTTAGTACCACTAATTAATATCAAAAAAGGCCCAAACAGTAGACCCTGAGGTGCACCACCAATAGTAATTCCCCCCTTCTTGCACTATATTAAACACTCTGGGCCAGATTACATTGCAAGCAGCATGGAATATAAACATTGTTGGGAGTGCAATCCATTCCACTTGTATTATTGCTATGGTATTATAAGTCCATAGTTAACATTTATTGTGAGCATGATAATATAGTATGCACTACACTGTTCATCTGGGATAGCACTGTTGCATAATTTTCCTCAGATAATAGATTTCTATGAGGGCTTGCCCTAAAATTCATGTTGGATAATGGTTGAGCTCAAACCAGATGGATGACAAAAGTTTCACTCAAGTAGTGGAGTATTGGATTAAGTACTTTACTAAACACCTTCCATGTTTTTGAATGCACAATAAAAGCACTAATAGTTAATACCTGACATAACTGATGACTTGTAATAGAAGCACAATGAGTACACTATTACCCCAACTTCCCAATGAAAGTACAAAGTGCATTATGTTTGTATTAAAAATTATTTGCTTGGGTATGGTAGATCCACTTTCTTTCCTCTCTTTTTCCTTGGTATCCACAGAGGCAGAGTATATATAGAAAGGGAACAGAAAGGCCACACAATAGTGCAATATTGTTTTGACAGAAAATACAACTTTTATTTAAGTAAAAAGTAAAACCTGCTTACATTTGTTAACCCCAATAAATTATGAGGTATCAGTTAAGAGTTTAAAAATTGTACAATCGTTCCCCAAAATATTTGTGTATTTTCAACAAAATCCAACCATCCACATAGCAAGCCAAAGTCGTAATGCGTTTCAAAGGTGATAAATTACCTTCTTCTTCAGAGGATCGATATCAACTTTATGAACTTTAAAAGAACATCTGTTGATTGCTCTGTATAAAGAGAACCTGCACCACTCCCTATCATCAGCTCATATTGCCGACATTCTTAGGTGTTGTAGTTGTGCTAATACTATATACTGACAGGTGTATCATTAAGCTTTTTTCTAGCTGAGCATACAATCATAGAATGTGTAACATATAAACTGACCCTCAGTTTGTGGCAAGGACTGTAATATCATTTATAGCTACTGTTGTATTTATTCAACTGTTTGTGCGCCTTTAATCACTCTTCCTTACTCTCCTACTGTATTCTTTTTGAGCAGTGGTTTATCTGCGGTGGGGACCTCAGATATCCCCTGTTCAGATTTTAGGCAGCACTTACAAAGGAATATACAAATACTATCACTAGTCTCTGGGCTTCCACTTAGCGCTAATTACCCATACCTCTTTACACCAATATATAAACATATATATAATATATATATATAATATATATATATATATAATATATATACAGGTGGCCCTCGCTTTGCGCCGGTTCAATGTGTGCCGTTTCAGAATAACGCCCTTTTTTCCAGTCATGTGTCTGATACTGAAAGCACTGAGAAGCAGTGCATTGATTAAAATAAGGGCAGGCCAGTAGGTGGAGCTGTCCGCTTGTGTTGCAGCAAACAAATTATAAGTCTAGCAGGCTGAAATGAATCAGTGTAAACAGACCAGAGCTATGGAGCAGCTTTCAAAGGAACTAGATCTAGAAGCAGTGATAAAGGGAAACTTCCCTTTCATCTTCTTGCCCAGCTGCTTGAAGACTGCTTGAAGACTAGGAGATCAGGGTTGCTATAAATCAGTCCAGACTGCAATGCATAGAATAGATGCAGACCCCATATTAGCTAACATAGTTTATGCTACTGTCAATGCAGAGACCTGTTTGCAGAAAAATGCAAGTAAAAAATGTTTTTGTTCATTAAACTTAGTTTGATGATACATGCTGTGTTATATAATTATTTTATACTGTTTCTAATGCTGTTTAGCATTTATAGTCTTCATTTCAAAGCTTTAGAAATAATGTATTAGGCGTTACTTATGTCAATTTTGAGAGGGGCCTGGAACCTAACTCCCTCACTTCCTATTGACTTACATTATAAACTGGTTTTCAATTTACAACGGTTTCTATTTACAACCATTCCTTCTGAAACCTAGCCCCGGCGTAAATTGAGGGTATACCTGTATATAAGTTTTCAAATAAGTCTTCTAATAGAAGGTTTTTTTTTAATAAAAATTAAACCAATCTTTATTTCCAATTCATAAAACAATAGATCATATGTCTACGTTTCGGCCCTACTCTGGGCCTTTCTCAAGACTATGGGCCGATTTATCAAGCTCCATATAGATGCCCCTGTTTCCGCTGCTCAATAACTTGTCTGCCTGCTCTGAGGCTGCGGACATCAATCCGCCCAAACCTATACGATCGGGCTGATTGACACTCTCTGGTAGCGGCCGATAGCCCGCAAATCTGCAGGGGGCGGCATTGCACCAGCAGTTCACAAGAACTGCTGGTGCAATAATAAATGCCAACAGCATATGCTGTCGGCATTTACCGATGTGCAGCGAACATGATACGCTACATCATATCATGTCTGCTCGCACTACGATAAATCTACCCCATAATGTTCTAAAAAGAAAAAAACAGAAAAAAAACTATTCAAAACTAGACAAAACACATATATGATACAGTCGTGTCACCCATTAACCCCATGCACAAAACTTAAAATGAAACAGAACATAAATTAAAACATAAGAAACATATTGCAGAACAGTGCATCACAGAGCTGTGGTATCAGATGTTGCCAAGAACAAAACGAAACATCACAATGAAGTTGCAACAGCCTAAAATCTTTATCAGGAAACAATCCAAATGAAGAATACAACAGAACCTGCTAACTCACTACATCTTATAGAAATATGGACAATAAGATTACGTCATAATAACCATCACCTCGTACATACTCTTTTTAATATGTAACTAATACATTAGCATAATCCTCTGCATTCTATTTACCACAACCAAATGCATGAAAACCACAGTCTAGAATAAGTCCCTAGACATCATTAAATACCCAAATTGCATACACGGACAAAGTAGCCATCATGGAGCCCCCAATACAGATGCAATACAATTATGTTCAACTCAGTTATATTCACATAGACCCAACCATCACATCTTCTATTCACAGCTAATGCATCAAATTACATACCGGAAAATACTGCTACATCGATGTAGCAAGGTCAATATACTACATGCTGCATCTCATCAAACTATAGGGAAAAAATCTAAGCTGATCACTCGCTTATTCAAGAGTCAAGTGACCCCACACAATAAGAGGCAGAATGGGTGCTGGTTGGTAACAAAATATCAATCACAAAATATGTAACACACTGACTACAGTTGCCAAAGTACATAATGTATTCTTTGCGTTACAACCCATTTAACAGATCATATCAACTGCAGTGCAACCAACCCTGCACATTTCATGGTAAACATAGAACACATAAGAAGAAGATAATGTGATAACTCACATGTAGCCTTATACGAACACATCTTTATAGCGGAATCACAGCCGCTCTCCTGACAAACAGGCCTCATCAGCCAGTATACAAAACACTCCCAACATCATAGTTATATAGCCGGAGGTGTCAGGGCAAAGCCAGGTCATAGGTTACACCGGTTCTAATCAGTTACTATAGTGACACGCACATAAAACAATACCCCCAACCTTTATGTCGTGGCATAAACCTCATTCATACAGGATGATCGTAAAGTGACACACATATTCGAAGCTCCACTATATATCCCACAGCATCAGGAATTTACTAAAGTTACTACTAACATAACCATCTGTCAGACTGTCATGTGCCGCATTACTGCCCACATCACAGCCACAAGCAACATAACACTGAAGTTAATGCCGTGCATGCAATTAAAGCACTACCCTGTACAAGGGAAATGAGTCAATTCCCAGATTTCACCAGACCTCAATTAAATATACACCGCTTTGTGCTTTAATCATGGAAAACACAATTAAGAACATGTACAGAGGGAAAAAAAACAAAGTATGTCATGCTCTTATAATACACTAATCTTGTGACACTTATCAAATACAAAAATTTCAATAATGCACATATGATGCACTGTTCGCGCATTGCTGTTCAATATTTCACCATGCTGATTATTGGTGGTTATTAGCCACCAAGACCTATAGATACATATTTAAATACTATCAAATAACAAAATGCCCACCCCACCCTTAGAGAAATCATTACTACAATCGGTAGAATAATGCATAGTCTAGGTGTACATTGAGGCTAACTGGGGACATGTATATGTATGTATCTCTATGTTAAAGCACTTTGCAGCCTTTTTTTTCTAACATCTGAGACTTCATATCTTTGAACCCTTATAACTTTTTTGTGCAATATTTTTTAAAATAATTTTTATTAGTGTTATTATGGGTATAATTATTGGATAGATATGTTAGTGCGCAAGACCAAGGATATCAAGCACCTCACTAGATACTAAAACCCCCTAATTAGGAAAAGACAAGTGCAAACACGGAATACAAGTTAGTGAGGGTGCTACAAAGTAGCTAAAGATACCATACATGTAAAAAAAAAAAAATAATATAAAATTAGAAGTTAAAAATATATTTCACTTTAATAAGAGCATATGGGGCCGAATTATCAAGCTCTGAATTGAGCTTGATGCCCCCTAGAACTACTTGTGCAATGATAAATGCTGACAGTGTATGCTGTTGGCATTTATCGATGTGCGGCGGACATAGTACGCTACATCGTATCATGTCAGTCCGCACTTTAAAGGGACACTGAACCCAAATTTTTTCTGTTGGGATTCAGATAGAGCATGCAATTTTAAGCAACTTTCTAATTTACTCCTATTATCAAATTATCTTCATTCTCTTGGTATGTTCATTTGAAAAGCAAGAATTTAAGTTTAGATGCCGGCCCATTTTTGGTGAACAACC
>CAJPDP010936734.1:0-10051 GCA_905336975.1 Bombina variegata variegata
GATTAGAGGCAGTCTTCAAGGTCTAAGAAATTAGCACATGAACTAGATTTAGCTTTCAACTAAGAATACGAAGAGAACAAAGCAAAATTGGTAATAAAAGTAAATTGAAAAGTTTCTTAAAATTACATGCCCTATTTAAATCATGAAAGATTTTTGTTTTACTTTACTGTCCCTTTAAACTTACATTCATGCTTTTTCAAATCAAGATAGCATGAGAATGAAGAAAAAATCATAATAGGAATAAATGAGAAAGTTGCTTAAAATTGCATGCTGTATCCGAATCATGAAAAAAAAATTGAGTTTAGTATCCCTTTAATGTGTGCTGTGTTTCACTCGCTCACCAAAAATGTTTACTTTCAGCTTGTAATACGCGTGCTAACACCTACACGCAAAATCTTCTGGCAGTGTTATCGTTCCAGCAAAAATGCTAAATAGGGTGGAATTATGACTTAATTTAGTAACCATTATATTTTGTTTGCAGTTTTCTTTTGCTTCTGTATTAAATGAGAAATCTCCCTACTTTGACATTTGGTTTATTATTTACTTCCTGTTATTGACCCTTGTTCCCCTGAATTTGATTATGTGTCACCTTTGATTGCTGTTCCTGACCCTGACTTGTTTTGTGACTTTGTTTATGGTTTATATGTATCCCTTATTAAAGAGTAATTTGGGATATTGGTGGTCTCTCTTATCATCACTACAATCAACCTCATGCAGCTGTTTTGTATATCAGAGTTTCAAAGACTATTCCTATATAAGATGTTGACTATCTTGTGAGTTTTGTCAGGTACAGTATTTGTTTAATTATTTTATGTACTTCTAATTTAAACAGTTATTCATTAGTATATGTGTGCTATTTCAATTAAAGGTATCCTAGGAGAGGAAGTGCAGAGAAATTTTATTTAAAATATAACCTTTATTCGTTAATTTAAAAAGAAAAAACAATAGAAAACCACAAACACACAATAATAATAAGAATAATCCCAATAACACATAGAATGAAAGAGAATGAACCTCCATCCAATAATAACATCCCAGTCTAGAATGTAGGTTGTCTCGCATTCAGGAATTGGTTCTCTGTAACGAACCTCTAGATTTGCACAATGACGTCACACAGGAGGAGCAGTGCGAGCCAATAAGTAGCCACATGTTAGGCCGCGCCGTACCCTTTGAAAAAGCCACGTTAGTGGCAAAACATGTCAGGGAATTGTTTGTTGTAAATGCCTTTAGCATTTTTTAATATGCAGGGATTTTGGTCTTAACGTTATTTCATATAGTGGTTGACAATATTTTCAAGCAAACTTACTTGTTAACGGGAAATCCTAGCAGCATTTATTTATCTCTAACTGACGCTTACAGCAATACTTACTTGTTACCTGGGCAATCCTAGCAGCATATATTCAGCTTTAACTGGCGCTGATAGCACACTTAAACCATACGATTATTATGGGGCTTTGAAATCTATATATAGTACCCCAAATATTTAGCGTGTTACTAAAGCAGTGCTGTCTGGTGACCAGTTGTAGGCGATCGTTACGGATCATTTGAATTTATCCATACTATATCGAATTAAAACATATAAGCTTCATTGTTATCAGCTACTTTGCTGTACCGCTGGTGGAAAATTCCATCATATCACCATAACTTACACGTGAACAATATATAATATCCCAAATATCTAGAGTGTTACTATAGCAGGTCTGGCTGATGGCCAGTTGTAAGTGATCCTCACGGATCATTTGTATTTATCTATACTATGTTGAACTAAAGCATACAAGCTTCATTGTCATCAGCTATTTCACTGTACCGTTGATAGAAAATTCCATCATATTACTATAACTTTCACTCGTTAACAATATGCTCCAAGTCTAGTTTAAGAACTTACTGTTTATAATAAACAATCTATAATATAAAAGGTACAATCTGTTGCAGTATAAAAAACTTTATCTAGTAGTAGTAACCATTACATACTGATACATGAAAATTAAGATCCAAGCCCACGGACATGAAAATTAAGATCCAAGCCCACGGACTCATCTCGGGGGTGAGATGGGCAATGTGATTTCTTAAACCTGTCACATACAGCGTATTTCAACTTAATTTATTCAATAGATACAACAACATTGTAACATAAAGTGAACTCCACTTGAGCAATATGTGAGTGTAACAATTACATTTATCCCAGTGCAGCCTTTCAGGCATGACAATATATTAAACTACTATCAGCTATACAGAGCAGCACATTATTATTCATTGAAAAGTCAGTAACCTTAGACATTATAAGACACAATTTAGTGTCACCTTAGCCTGTTGCTCGTTCTTACAAGTATTGATCATAAAATATTTAGGGTTCAGAACTGTTTCTGAAACATACGAAGTTTATTAAACTCCATTTTGTTACTTGGGGCAATAAGCCCTCATTACCAGGCACGTGGGCTTCAGAACTGTCTCTGACCACACCAAGCCCTCTAATCTGAATGATTCAGGAAGGTGTAGTTAATATCTCAGTTACAGGTAATATCTGAAGATATATTTAACATTAGCAGATCTGATACTATAACGGATCAGTGTGGTTATACACCAATAATACCTCAAACCTTGAACCCCTTTGTTCCTGTCAAGTATAAATTTAACCCCAAGTTGATACTAATAATTGATACTCGAACTGGACCAGAGGTCAATAAGGTATTAACTGTAACCCTTCAGATCTTGTTAAGAAGAAACACAATCTCAGATCTACCATATTTGTGATAATATTTTATATCTAAATATTTTTATATCTGTACATATAACACAAAGGACTATCACTGAACCAAGCCTACGAATTACAGATACTACACAGCAACACTGTAGTGGATATAAGAGCGGTATCAGCTTAATATATATCACTTAATACTTACGAGCCTATGATCATTACAAATCTACAGAGTTTTCCCTGACGTAACACTCTTACCAAGTTTATTTGAATCAACGTGACATACAACCACTTTTCACGTTCTGTGAACATTGGATCTTTATTTAATCAGACCAAACTCTGTGTTTTTAATTCTTGTGTGTTTGTGGTTTTCTATTGTTTTTTCTTTTTAAATTACCGAATAAAGGTTATATTTTAAATAAAATTTCTCTGCACTTCCTCTCCTAGGATACCTTTATCTGGTCCAAACTATAGCCACTATCGATTAGGGGATGAGTGCTACTCAGGTGTACAACTCATTAATCCTTGGATTGATACTGTTTCTCTAATTGTACTAGTACACAGCACCTCAGCCAGTCTGTAAAATAATCTGGATAATCTATATATATAACGTATACGTTTCATTAATATATCCAGTGCATATTGGGCTACCCTAATTAGTAAATATCAGCAGTGCCATTAGTACTTTTGCTATTTCAATTACCTAAGAAAGATTTATATTCTGTCTGTATTATTTGATCAAAATAAATTAATGTATAATTAACATATATTGAAACTGCACATTCTTTTAGATTCCCTTTTTGATATTTATTATTCAAGTTATGCAGGACCACTCAGCCATTGACTTCAGTTTGAAAATATTGTGAAACATCAATATTTCCACCTGATCCTGGTGAAGACACCTGCCTGGCCAGGAAAGCTGTGTTGCTTATTTTATATAATACACTTAGGCTATTAAGAAGCTTTTTTTTTTTTTAATGATTTTATTTTCAAATATAAAGAAAGTTCAAGGCAATAACATAGCATCATTTTCTCTCTCATTTAAAAAAAATAAACTTCCCATAATAATATTTCCTTCAATGAGCAGCTGAGGCCATTCATGGACCTTGTAGTATATATATGACAAGAATTGAAGGACAAAAGGAAAGCACCACTCTGAGGGAGGCCTCTTTTGGCCTAAACTTAGCATATGCCAACCATAATGGTCAAAATCTACAAGACTAATTTCAAACCTATTTTACATTTAAAAATAAGCACAAATCAATAAGGTGGAGCACACTCCAACATAGACATTAGCCAAACAAGTCAGTTATCCTACCCCTGTTTTTCCACCGCAAACAGTGCGTGTCTTGTAGAGAAAACCATTCCAGTGCAAGTAGTACCAATTTTCCAAATGTAGATGGAAGCCCCAAACAAGAAAGGTAACTTAAGAGTGGCTGTTATACAGCCTTTTAGGCCCGATCAGCACAATCCCTAGACCATACTAGAATGCAGAAGCCTTCTCCCCACCATAGCTCTCCAGAATAGCAAACCACAATCCAGGGCACCATGACACCAAAGGAAACACCCCAATACACCCCAATACTCTCCCTTGCTGTAGCAGCCAAATGACTTCCACTGTCTCCCATATGGTCTGGGTCATGTTCCAGATCTGTCTTGGTAATCTGCTCTTCGAGACCCAAAGGGGTAAGTAATATTTGTTGAATCAGCTATGATATTCACTATGTCTGTATCAAGGGTTGGCCATCAGGTTGTTGTTCAAACAGTGAAGTTAGAAGTGACATAAACTTGTAAGCTCTTTGATCAGTATTGTATTTGTAGAAGATTTTTAAGCTCCTAATCAAAGTTATCAAAAGTTATAAAAAATTTAAAATTAAATGGTGTTTGATATCAAAATGTTCCCTGCAGCCTAAAGACTTTGTTGTACTCCCTTGTAGGTCAAATTAGTGTGATTGTTTGAAAGTTATGATAATGGAGGTCAGGATTTTCCTTAGCTTAGAATGTTAGAGCCATAAAAGCTTGGGGTGGATTCTCTTACCCCCGCTAACCCAGATGGGCTGGCTAAGGAACCTGAGCTGTTGTTTTTCATGTATATAGTGGTGAACATTTACACAATATTTGTCATTTGCTGAAGAGCATTTTTTCTGAAATTTCATGAGTGACCTAGGATAAATCTCAATCCTCCTTGAGTTTAATTTTTTTTACATTTTTAAAGCTGTAAATGCAAAGTGTTCCTTTTTTATATTTTTTTTCTGTAATCTTCTTAATGTACTTTGACGATTTTTTTGTCATAATAAATATTTCTTATTATAGTTTTGGTTTTGTCTAACATTTGAATGCACATTACTTTAGAGACAGGTAATAACAGTACTGTGTTTTGTTAGATTTTTTTTTTTTTTTTATTATTTTTTATTTTAAATAGAGGTGCATTAACAATACAATCAAAAATGTTTGCGAATTATTGTACATGGGTGGGATACATAGCTTGCATTAGATATAAGACGGCATATTATATGAAACATAGTGTTAGCGTTATTAGTCCAGAATGCCTTATTCAAGAAGGCGTACCATCCTGCAGGGAATGATATCACAATACACCAAACATATCAAATGAAACATTGCTTGATATGACTAGTTCTGTCATATCTGTTTGTACTAGCAGCTCTATAAAAATTGTAGTGGAGCAGAAACAAGAATAAATACAAACACAAGGGCAGGGCAGGGCAGAGCCAAAAGGAAACATACTTAAATACCTATATGATTTGCTGTAGTCATGGTTGCCTACGCTAACATACCTCCCACTAACACTCCCTTTAGGAATCAAGCTAAGGTCCTCTTGCCAAAGAGAGGAGTCATCAACGAAGGTTGTGGGAGAAAAGGGATAGGGTAAGCTGGAGTAAGAAGAGGGGGGAGGGGAAAGGAAAAGGGGGGGGACATGGAGGGAGGGGGGGATCATTAGTATTGGTGCAGAGGGAGGGGAAGAAGGGGAAAACCAGAATCATCCAGGGACCCCCCTAGGAACATGGCGGAGCCTCCTGGCTGGAGCACAAAGCATACAGCAATACAAGTCCCAGGTGCTCAGTCACCAACCGCCCCCACTCATTAATGTTTAAGATGTGACAGATATGTCTCCCATGGTTCCCAAATAAGGCTATAGACCACAGACTGGTTCCTCATTCTGTAGACATAGTCTTCCATGGATTTGACATAGGCCAGATAATCTACTACACCCTGCCATCTCGGGGGGAGCACTTTTTTTCCAGTTCCTAGCTATCAATATTTTAACTGAGTTTAGTAGGTATAGGAGCAGAGATCTCCTGTGGGCAGGGACCTTCTTTATACCCAGATGTAGGAGGGCTAGGCCAGGGTTGGAAACCTCTGGTAGTTCCAATTCAGAACACACAGTATTCAGTTTAGTCCAAAGTGGTTTAAGTTTGGGGCAAGACCACCATGTGTGTAGCGGGGTACCCACCTCACCACACTCTCTCCAGCAAGCGAGAGGATGGGCAGGATAAAGGGCTTGCAGTTTGGTCGAAACAAGATGCCACCTAGAAATCACTTTAAAATACAGTTCGTACATCGTAGTACAATGTAGTGTAGCTTTAGTGTTTGCAATAGCTTTAGACCATGTCGCCTCTGTGTACGTAACTTGCAGTTCCGTTTCCCAGGCTATCATGCGCCTTGTTTTTGTGAGTCCTGGTCCTCCCAAGAGACATCTGTAGTGTGTCGTGAGAGGCTTGTATAGCTGAAGACCAGTTTTCCATCTGGTCTCCCAGACTGTGGGACTTCTCAGTTTTTCCATGAAGAATCCCCAAGCCTTCATCAATGATCTCAATCTCAGAAGTTCAAACTCCAAGTGACGTGGGAGGCCAAATTTGGTCACCATATCCTGATGGGATAAAAGACGGTCTCCCACGAAGAAATCTCCCACTGTGGAGATCTCCATCTGTTTCCAACTGTTTATCCTCATATTAGGTAGGCTTTGTAGCAGAGGGATTATAGGATGTATAGGAGAGGGGTGAGGGGCTATCAATGCGTTATGTCGCAATTTATACCACACCCTCTGGCAGCCTCTAACCAGTTGATTAGAAATGGTGAACTGGGAAGTTAGATGCGAGGGGAACCAAAGTAGGTCAGAGAGATCTATATACGCCGGGAGGGACGCAGTATGGCAGCCGCGACTCTAGGTCTTTTATTGTTCCAAGCATAGGTATTGAATAAGGATTGGAAGCTCCGCAGTAACTTTGCTGGGACTGACAGAGGAATACATCTCATAAGATATGTCAATCTAGGGAGAACCATCATTTTTAGTGCCACAATCCTACCCATCCAAGAAATCTCATCATACTTTTTGGATTTCAGGGTTCTGTCCACCTCCTTTAGAAGAGCGTGGTAGTTCTCCTGTAGAACAGTGTCCCTACAATGAGACAGGAACACTCCAAGATGTTGTATCCCTCTAGTGGACCACTTAAAGAGATATTGTTTTCTTAGAGCCCGCTGCTCATTTTGATCAATATGTATAATGTAGGCTTCTGTTTTGGTTACATTTATTTTGTAATTTGAAATTTCACTAAAGGTATCAATTACAGCCATCAAAGATGGAAGTGAGTGGGTCGGCTCTACTATAAATAGCGTGAGATCGTCAGCAAATAGTGCCAACTTCTGAAGTGAGTCATGCAGCAAAAGGCCCTGAATTCGAGTATCCTGCCTAATCGCCTCTGCAAGTGGTTCTATAACAAGAGCGAAAAGGAGCGGTGACAGGGGACACCCCTGTCTGGTTCCGTTATTGATTCAGATCCTGGGGGAGCAAAAACCAAATCCCCTAACCATCGCCATCGGGGAAGGTGTATAACGTCTCCACCGCTTTACAAAAAGAGTGTGGGATGCCAAAAGACCCTCAAAGTTTCAAACATATACTCCCACCTCACCCTATCAAACGCCTTTTCAGCGTCTAGTGACAGGGCGAGGAGGGGAAGCCCCATATCACTGGCCTCCATAAAGATGTTCAATAATCTACGGGTATTATCAGTACCCTGTCTCCCCTGAACAAATCCCACCTGATCAAGGTGGATTATAGTGGGCAGGTGCCGACCGAGCCTCGTCGCTAGGATTTTTGAGTAAATCTTGATGTCGACGTTAATTAAGGAGATAGGCCTGTAACTCCCACATTCCATGGGGTCTTTCCCCTCCTTAGGGATGGTCAGGATGGTTGCCTCCAAAAATTCTTGGAGCAAACTACCCTCCTCAGCCATTCCACTGTAAAGGCGAAGAAGAAGTGGGGATAGTAGTCCGACTAAGGTCTGATAAAATAAGGATGTAAAGCCATCCGGACCCGGGACTTTATGAGGTTTAAGGGTCAGGATAGCTGCCTTCACCTCATCCAAGGTAAAAGGACTCTCCGGATCTTCTACAGAATCCTTATCTAAGGTAGGCAAATGTAAATTAACCAGGAACTGCCTCATAACCTCTTTAGTTGGAATCAGTTTATCGGGAGCATTATCAAGGTCGTAAAGGGAAGCATAATATTCTGAGAACGCCTTGCCAATTTCTTTGGGCGAATGAACTATTCCCTGGCGAGCTCTGATAGCAGGGATCCTGCTCTGCGAGGGCTACTGTTTTGGCCTAACTGCCCGTTGTGCCAAAAAGAAATATTCAACTTTCCAGAGCTATCTAGCATGTAGCGATGTGTACAATAAACACTATCACAATGAGTGGTCCCTTGGCGTAGCCAAGAGAACACAACTAAATAAGTGTGGGGGGAGGAGGCTTGCATAAGAAGCCAATCCCCAGTCAGCAATTTGTAATCGCGCTATATTTTATCTCTTTAGTGGTGAGTAACTGGTCGTTTGCTATTATGTAATGTAACAGCTCTACAGCTTTCCCTTCTCCATGTTTCCCAAAAACCAACAGACACATTAAGTTTGTAACCCAGCTAATGGGTAGATAGAATGGCAAGCTAAAGGAATGACTGAGTAAATCACCAGCTTCGAGGGAAACATATGGGGATATCTGAGATAATTTATTGCTTATTATGTGTCTATCTAGACTCTCATCTACTATGCCTATGCATATGGGGGAAGCTCGCTGTATGCCTGATCTAAAATCTTATAAACCCAGTAGAACCATGACCTCCACATGTGCAATCATATACCATTCAACATAATACTAAAACATAATAAACCTGTGGAGGAAAAGAAAAGACAAATGCAAAGACCAAACATAACAGTAATGCTGAGTGTACACCCCCACAATCAGCTCACAGGATAGTCCCACATTGTAGAAAATTGCGGGGGGTGGACCTCAAACAACAGAGGCATAACAGTAAAATATATCTTCACAAACATCATTTGTTAACATACAAAGGATCCAGTTGTATCAAAAACCTTCAAGTGTCCATGTTGAGGGAGACTCTCAAAGAAGGAGAGGGGGATGTATAAGACAGTGGAGAAAGAAGAGTAGAGAACAGTGATAGGCATAAGAACTATATTAAATAAACTGGAACCATCTCAACCATCTTCCTGTACATCCGGCACCAGAAGACCAGTCTCTTTAATGAGAGTCATCTCTCAGTCTGTAGTCCATAAGGTAAGAAGAGGAAAATAAAAATAAACTAAGTGTTCCATTTTTCCACGGCTCAGCTGCTAGAGTCCCGTACTGGGCGGTTCTTATCTTGCCTCGACGCACTTGACCTTTGAGCGCTCCTGGAACTCTGAGGTAGGGGGCGCCACTCCCGGGCCGAGGCCCTCAAGCCCACCTCCGGCTCAGTAGTAGGCCTAGTTTCAGCTGGATCCTGTGGTAGAAGTCCCCATCTCTGCAGTAACTCTCTAGCCTGTGGTGGAGAAGAGGCCACAAACTGCTGTCCATCCTTAGTAATGTACAGTTTAACAGGAAACCCCCATCGGTACTTAATAGATTTTTCTCTCAGGACTTTAGTAAAAGGCTGATAGTGTCGCCAAAGTTGGAGGGTATGCGGGGAAAGGTCTTGCAAAACCTGTATCTCAGCATACTTCTCTGGGAGTCTTACAGGACCTGCAAGCGTCCTTAATAGCTTCTCCCGAAAAGTGTAATAATGGAGATGAGCAATAACATCTCTGAGTCTATATCCTTCAGCTGTTCGCAGCCTTAGGGCTCTGTGTGCTCTGTCTATTAACATTTCTTTGTCGACTCCAGAACCCAGGACCGCTACAAACATTTCCTGTAGATACTTCTCTAGATCTTGCGGAGAGACAGTTTTAAGAATACCCTTTATCCTGATGTTGTTGCGCCGGGTTCTGTCTTCAACATCTGTTCAAAAAAATTTATCAAAATGCGCCAAAGGAATCTACCACACAAACTTATCTTAAATTAGGCGAGATC
>CAJPDP010936746.1:0-14778 GCA_905336975.1 Bombina variegata variegata
ATATATATATATATATATATATATATATGGTATATATATATATAGATAGATAGATAGATAGATAGATAGATAGATTTATATATATATATATATATATATATACATACATACATACATACATACTCATATGACTATAAAAATACAGTGTCTACATATGTAAATTTCTTTGACTTCAATCATTTGATTTGCTAGCTCTCTGTTGTGTAAGGCATTACAGAGACACATAGATAATGACACTTTGCCCGGTGGGTGCAACTTGAACATTAAGCTAAATGAGTAAATGGGAACGACTTGAAGCTCCCTCTGGCATACAACCAACATCCTTGAACCAGAGCAGAAATAATGAAGAGAAGCCTATTTTCAGAATCTCTTCAAATGTCAGCCTTTATATTCACAGACCCAATTACTTATTTTTTTTAGACAAGATTCTTTAAAAAAAATATTCAACATTTAAAGATTGCTTTAGGTCTGATTATTGTAGCAAGAACAGTGATTACCTACATCAACATCCAATTTAGTTACACGTTAATTAATGGTTTGAGGACTACTGTGGACTTTAGTTCTCTCTTTGTTTATCGCTTCTACACAAAATGAAGCTATGACTCATTTATAATTGAAAGAAATCACTAGAATTAGATATTTCCAATACTCATCAAACATATAACCTAAATATGCAATGATTAGAATTTTTTTAGTAGAAAACTGCTGATTGTTCTGAAAAGAATTAAGTGGTAACTGATTGAAGTTGACAATGTATTCAGAGAAAATATATGCACTGTTATTACTGTTATTGCAGCATAGCATTTTCACCTGCAGCTATTTAAGAAAAAATGGCAAGTTAAGCATGGTACTGTTATATTCAGATACAGGCCTCTATTTAATATGATATAGAGCTGCTTCCCAGTGCTAGAGAAGAGATCAGCTGCTCTCAAAAGAATGCAACTAAACTGTATTTCAGCAATTATTGGAAGCTTAATACGCTTCTTATGCTGCTTTGTTCTTCTGCATGATTCATTTTGACTTTTTATCAAAGTATTATAGGCTAAAATAGCAAAGGGATTAGAATTGGTTGTCAGAGATACAGGGCTACCTTGAAAGCTAGAGAAGGAAAGAGATCAGATCTGAGAACGCAGTTTATGTTGTAGCTAGTGATACTTTTGAAATGTTAAAGCTACTGAACTCAGCATTAGCAGTTTTGCTACGTCAATAGAAATTTGTAAAGTCTCTGTGATAGACTTAATGTGTAATCCAAACCACAAATTTATGGTGACACAGATTATATTGCTGCTACCCCATGGTAATTAATTAGGATTGCCAACAGTAATATTTAATTAATGCCCAAAAAGTTGTGGACCAACTACCAAAAACAAATGTCATCTATACGTTAACATCTTATGATATGTTCTGTATGACAGTTATAAATGCTTTAATATGTTCTCCAGTTTTACTTAGGGCATAATGCATAGGGGTTTTAACACGGTAAAACAGTTTGATTTATAGATTAATGTGACTCTTTTATTCCTTCCTTCCTTTTTATTATTTCCCTTCATTTTCTTCCCTTTTATTTCTATATTTCCTTCCTTCCGTTCCTTTTTTATTTCTTAATTACATAGCTGATAATATTGCATATAAAATCATGCATTATATTATTATTAGTATATTGAGAAATATTTCCCATTACTTATAAAGTTCAACTAAGCTCCTCTACATTTCATACTTAGTTTTAATTATTATTTATTTATTTATTTTGGGGGGTATTATCAAACCTTTCCCTCGTTGGATTTGTATACATGAATATAGACTAACTTACATCACATTCACTAGTGGTGTTATACCTGGAAAGACCCTTTTAATTGTAAACATTTACGTAATGCTTTAAAATTTGAAGTTTAAACTCCAACCAATTAACCAATATACTTCTTTTTTCAACACGTTGTGCTAAAAAGACATTTATTTCCAAATGTAATTCCAGAAGTCAAAGGACAATCCCTTCTTCCCTCCAAGAGTAAAATAAAGGATATGGAGGGTAACAGGCCCCTCCTGAAAAAAATAGGAATAATAATATATGTATTAATAATAATATAATGTATGTAATAATAAGAAGAAGAATCAATCTTTAAATATATTTTGTTAGTAACCATATTCAAGATAAAAATGTAATTTATTGATTGTAAAAAACAAAGTAGAAGCAGAATATAAACTCTGTTTTAATGAAGATGAATATACATTCATGGATAAAGTTCCTGTAAGTAAATACATGTTCTAAGGAATCAGGTAGAAACAGAAAGTGATGTCAAGGACACCAAAAACATTTGGCATGCTATAAATGTGATAAAATCCTAAACTTCAAAGAAATGAGTCACAGGGGAAATTTATTTATCTCCACACTCAATTCTGGATAGCATTCAAAATCACACTGAAGAAATTTGAATCTGCTGGCTGTGAAATCTCGTTTGATACAGCCACTCTGGAATGTGCTTGACGCCAGTAGATGAAGGGCAGACAAGAGATATCTGAGTGATTTTACAGCATGTGGCAAATCAATTTCTGCATCTTGATCAGACACAATATTTTCAGGCAGTTTCTAAAGTGATTTAAATGATACCTAACAAGTTCAATAAGTGGTATTTTTATATGCTGTTAGCTGATGTTATTAAGTATTTATACTATGTAAAGTATAAAGTTATAGGTTAAAAAAAACATTCTGATATCAGTCAATTGCTACATATACACTGATCTACAGTAGAAAGTAAAAATATGTGAATCCTTTGGAATTACCTACAATACTGCATACATTGGTCATACAATTTGATCTGATCTTCAAGTCACAGACAGTCTACTAAAACAACATGCAAAAAAATAAAAGTAGGTAAATGTTTTCTCTAAATGCTAAATGGAGTTAGAGATGCTTTCCCCTTTAAAAAGACTCTCACAACTTCTTAGTTTATTATTCACAAGAAGCTATTATTAAAAAAAAAATAGGAAAGCTGGAAAGGATTGATAAAGTACCTCTAAAAGCTTTAATAATTAGCAGTCCAAGGTAAGATACATTGTCTATAAATAGAGAGAGTTTAGCACTCTTGCTACTCTCTCTACAAGTGGGCATCCTGTAAAGATGATTGCAGGAGCACACTGCAAAATGCTCAATGAGCTTAAGAATCATAGAGTGTCAGCATAAAGCTTGTTTTGTTAAGGAATTTACAATAAGTAAAACACTAACCAAGAACAGTGTTCATGGGAGGACACCATAAAGAAAGTCACTGCTGTACAAAAATAGAATATAAGGCAACTAGATGTTCTTCAACACAGCTGAAACAATATCCTGGGAAAGATTAAACCCAAGTTGAATTTTTTTTAAATGAATACATAGTGCTATGTATGTTGAACAGAAGGCACGTCATACCAACATCAAAACCTCCTCCCATCTATAAAGTAGAGGGGACATCATGGTATAATCAATGGAAAAATGACTTTCCAAGTCAGTCATGGCTATCTGTCCACCAATGTAAGTTCAGCAGCAGTTTTGTGATGTAACAGGACAACAACCCAAAACAATGCCATAGGTAAAAAAACAGAATGGCTTCAACAGAAGAAAATACAGCTTCTGGAGTGGTCTAGCCAAATTTCTGACCTCATCCTGATTGAAATTCTGTGGAACTACTCCAAGAGAGCAATTTGCACAAGACATTCCAAAAATATTGCTGAACTGAAACAATTTGTAGAGAGGAATGATCCAAAATACCTTCAGTAGTCAGATATGCAACTACAGGACAAGTTTGGTTGTGGTGGTAATTGCTGCCAAAGGAGTGTCAACCATTTATTAAATCCAAGGGTACACATTCGTTTTTCTTACTGTGCACTGTGAAGTTTATGCAGTGTGTTCAATAAAGGCATTAAAATGTATAAATATGTGTTAGTTGTTTAAGAATCCGTGTTTGTCTATTGCTGAGGCTTTTTTTAATGCTCTAATCAAATTTTATGACTGATCTATGCAGAAATGCAGGTAATTCCAAAGAATGCATATACTTTTTCTTGTCATTGCATGTTATTTAATTACATTCTCATTCTATTTCAGTATAATATAAGTGCAATGCAAATGTTTTTGCAGCATTTTCATATTCAACACCATGCCATGTAAAAACAATATTTTCTCAAGGTTTATACCCCTCACTAATAGTATTCCAGTCAGAAACACTTTTCAGATGGTTAATCTAATTCAAGTACTTTGAAAATGTGTAGTCCAATTGTATAGCATATCATACGTTTTTGTACAGTTTGTTTAAGGCTTTTCTGCATTTGATAGATTCCTTACTCAATAAAAACTTAAAATATGTCTTAAAACACTCTTTTAAACAAAAACACGTATGGTCATTGGAGTGTTAATTTATTATTTCAATGATGTGTTTGGAAATAAACAACTAAAATTAATAAACAAAATTATATTATCTTTTACTTTTATTTTAGTTTTGTATCTTTTGCCTCCTTGTGGGCTTGCATAAATGACTATGAAAACTCGACCAAAAAACTCTATTCATTACTTTCAATGATATTGCAACCTCGCTAAATAGCGCTGATATTACAAGTTGAAAGCTATGGGATGTGCTCGAGTAAAAGTCTAAATAGTGCTAGAATAATCAGCGCGTCCTGAGACCTGAAGTAAAGTGTACGGGTTAAAAAAATACTTTCACAAAACACATGTAAAACATATTAAAATAAAGTATTGATGTTAAAAATTACATTTATGGGGGCGTGTCCAGACGGCAGCCATACTAGACCACTTTCTATGAAGCTCCTAATGCGATCTCACTATCTGGCTGTTTATTTGGACTCCTACTGAGCTTTGGATACAATACATTCGATCATCTGACAGAGGAAGCTATTCTGAAGAGATTGATACCCTTTGGACGAAATTCATGAGTACTGAGCCTAGTTCCGGACTATCATAATCACAGGCGGCGGCCTAGTGCCGAGAATTTAAGCCCCTTCCCTACCCCGTGGGAGTGAGATAATTAAATGCTTATCAGACTACTTGATACCACAGAAACCTCAACATCTAACATGGAGGAGCAGTGTAAACTTATACAAGCATTGCTACTATGACTTGAATCTAAAATGGATGATTGTATGGCAGACCTTACTGCAACCATAGGAAATACAAGTCGGGAAGCAGCCATAATGATGACGTCATCGTAACAGCCTTCGGTATCTTACCCTGAAATTATTTCCGAGTCTACCCCAACTAACCGCAATGGTTTCGATGTTCCTAAAGTGTTGCATCACTCTGCCAGTCAGTCTTCGGGCCACAACGCGGCCCGAGATCTCGGTACAATGTCTCTACAACGCTGGATGCAGAGCCCTATCACTTACCTTTCTCTGGCCCATATCGCAGGAAAGTCACGGATGTGCATGCCCCACCCTTGTCCTGGGACCGGGGGGGGGGCGGTTGACTCCCGTGGTCTAGAGCTGAAATACACTAAGGTGCTTTTTGTTGATGAGACTACGTAGTTCCAGAGCCAGAGAGTCTAGAGCTGAAATACACTAAGGTGCTTTTTGTTGATGAGACTACGTAGTTCCAGAGCCAGAGAGTTCCTGTTGATCCCTGTGAGAGAGGGATGGCTCAGTTCATCATTTGTGATGCCATCTCTGGAGGTCTTTTGTTGGAGACAGTTCTCAAGAAGGGCATAGGGTGAGCTCCGGTGGGGTCCCTGATCACAAGCTGAGAACAGATTGCTATGCTCCCGTACTCAACTTAGTGGATGCAAAGTGTTTTTGGACATAAACATTTTGGTGGACATAAACATTCTAAACTTAAGTTGGACACAAAAGAGGAACTTGTTCATTTTATATCATTAGTACTTTGATATGTTTGCTTTATTAATGCTGTGGGCTGGGGGGTAGCATCAACCTCATGATAATCATATGTCTCAATCCCCACTATTCCCAGTGCAAGCAAATGCAGCTTAGACGCCACAACAGCTTTGCATTGTATGTATGGGCTATAACAAAATGATTAAGCCTTGGCTGAATCTCTTCTACATTATGAGAGCCCTTTAACTTCCTCACAAACACAACTCATGTAAATGAATAACTACACTTAATAGCACAGCACTGGTTTAGCAAACACTAACTCCACTTGGATCTGAGGGAAAGTTGATTTGTTCAAGCAAACTTTAAATGCATTCAGTTATTAAAATATCAGTGTCTCTCTTGTCTAATCCTTTATGCATGTCCTGGTGTTAATACATCTCCAGTTTTGTCAAGTCTACTTTAAATCTTTATATATCCACCTAATCTTATGGTTGCACACTAGAAGCTAGTTATATATTACACAATGCTCAAATATCAGTAGTCTATGTTATGTGACATAAGAATATTCTCTGTTCGGTACTTATGCTATATTGTTGTCAAGTCATACATTAATACCGCATATTAACTATATGTTAATTTTAGGTTTCCCACAAATTACTATTATTATCATGACTGATGGCAATTTTGCCACCATGGGTACTTATATTTTTATATGTTTCAATAGCTCATAAAAATCCCTACTTCCCTTAGCTGGCGAGGGTTGGAAGGACTCTATATATTAGTCTGAAGCAAAAATACTCATAACGCCTTATTCGTTCCGAAACATACTATATTTGATGAGAAGTTGCTATCAGTTGTATCAGCATTTTATCCTAGTTAACGTGGGTACACCTGTTATATGTTGGTGGAATTTATTATTTAAAGCAAATCATTATAATCTTATGCATTAATATATATGAATATACTCCCATTATAGATATCATTTAAAATATCAGTTGCTAATTTATCTCAAATTTACAGGTCCAAACGTGACCATTTCAATCATTAATCTTTAATTTGAAACCCTACTCCCCCCCCCCCCATTTCAATATCAAGTGGAGCTTACCCGCTGTTATATTCTATATGTTCTCATACTACAATCATATGCTAGGGCCCACATGTGGACCCACCCTGTTATATATTTTAACACACCTATATCATTGCTCATTATTATTCTAAATCTCCTTCCTTTGATGTATCAGTTTGTTTGAGGTACATATACGGAGCATATATAATCGAAAATCAAGGTTTCATTTACTTATGTTCATCACGTTAGCAGATATGTATGCATTTTATTGTACTTCTAACTTAATTAGTGTGGTCCGTTTAAGACGTTCCTACTTGTACCCTAATGTTACTGTGATTGAACATACTCCTTGTATTGTTATTACTACAAATCTCAATAAAAGAATACCCTATAAAAAAAATAAAAAAACTACATTTATGTTGAAGAAAATGTAATAAAAGAGTTAAAAAGGGATATGGCTTATGACAAGGTGTTTGGGAAACGCTCAAAAGTATTATATCTAAATATTTTCACACATGAATACATGTCTGTATATGTTTATATATCTGTATACATGTTTTTGCATGTGTTTATATGTGTAAATATGTATGCACACATACATATAAAGACACACACACATATATATATATATACACACACACACACACTTTTGAGCCCTTCCTAGTCAAATATCTTGAAATATAAAATATAATATTTTTTTTCCAAACAAGCTTTATTTAAACAAACGTTTGTTCACGTAACAGTAAAAATAAATTGACAGTAATTCACAGTTTTATATTGTTTGTAGAGCATATCCAGACTGTTCAGTTTGTCTCTGACTGTGGGCTTTTTAGGAAAGGAAAGCTAAAGTCCAATAAAGTCTGTGTTTGAACCATCTAGTCATGTCGGCATTTATCATTGCACAAGCAGTTCTTGTGAACTGCTTGTGCAATGCCGCCCCCTGCAGATTTGCGGCCAATCGGCCGCTAGTAGGGGTGTCAATCAGCCGATCGTATAGGATCAGGCAGATTGATGTCCGCAGCCTCAGAGCAAGTTATGGAGCAGCGGTCTTTAGACCATTCGAAGCTTGATAATTCGGCCCTATTGAATGTACCTTAGTCCGGTTTTGATGTTAACTATAGATGAGCTTGTAGTTTTTTTCCTCAATTACTTTAGCAACATGTATACATATTAAACTTTAATGAAAAAAAAAGGGGAGTAAAAGGGTAGACAATAAGGGAGGGGAAAAGGGTTCATGTAAGATGAATATCAATGGGATATGTCAATGTTTTGTAGCTCTAGGGGGGGTGAAGACATATTTTAAGTCTTTAACCAGAGTTCGGGTTTGGAAAGAGCTTATGGGATAGTCAGTGCGCTATTTAAGAAAGATTTTTGGCCTTCAGTAAGTGGGTTTGTTTAGGTTGTGACTTTTAAGTATCAGTCGTGTGAGGGGGTCATGTGGAGTGTAAATATTCCTCCCAATATAGTTTTACCGCACAGTAGAAGTCTAGGTCGTTGGTCTGTTTGTAATGATATTTTTCAAGTGTTAACAGCCATGTGATGTGTTGTTTCCAGCTTTGTAATGTGGGTGTCTGCGTTTGTTTCCAAAGCCTGGGAATCAATTTTCTGGCTCCACTGACCATGAGGTACAGTAAAGTTTGTCTGTATCTGCAATAGATCTTTGGAGGCTTACTGAGCAAAAGTATCAGGGGGTCAAAAGGGATCTTTTGTGACAGAATGTGTTCAATCTCTCCATGGACCTCACGCCAAAATGGATTCATGATTGGACATTCCAACCATATATGTGCCAAAGTGACTTTCTGTCCGCAGCCCCTCCAGCAATTGGGGTCTGCATGTTGATATATTTTAGCTAATGCGCTTGGGTGTAGGTACCATCTACACAGGATTTTCATATTTGTCTCTGTGATGCTCATGGATGAGGGTGATTTACCCATTTGCTTGAAAATATTAGTCCAATCCTTGTGTGGGATTAAAAGATGTAGTTCATTTTCCCATGCTTTCATGTATGCTGGGAGTTTAGCAGAATGTGTTTCTAGCAATAATTTATTGATAAGTTTCCTTGCGTAGGTCTTTTTAGGTTTTGTTTATTTTTATTATGGTTTATGAAATGGGAAAGTTGTAGGTATTCAAACCAACCATTAAAATGAGGGATGTGCTTATCCAGTAGCATTTCTTTCGTTAGAATCTTATTGTTATCTAAAACTGTGTAGCATGGAAGGTATGTGTGAATGCTGATAGGGTCTCGGGTGTTTTTTTTACAGTGTATTGGGAGTTCAGGGTTCTGCAGAAGCAGGGTTAAGGGTGCCGGTATAGACGATATGTCTCCTTGTTTAGAGGTTAAGCTGTCCCATGTGGTAAAGGTATCTCGTAATAATACAGGGGTAGGTGTTGGTAGTTGTCGGTCTTGCCTATTGAGCCAGCAGGATCCTCTTAGGTAACCAATTCCTGTTCTAGGGTCACCCATTCCTTATTATCTGCGTGCTTGCACCAGTCAATTATTCTGATAATTTGTGAGGCTTTTTTATAGTATATTAAATTTGGGACACCAAGGCCTCCATTGTAACTGTTCCTGTACATGGTGCTTTTTGAGATTCTAGGTGTTTTACCTCCCCATATGAATGAGTTGGCTATCTTTTGAATCGGTGGATGGTAATTGTATGGGTATAGTGGGAAAGAGATATAGGAAACGAGGGAGGACACTCATTTTATAAGCATGAATTCTGCCTAGTCAGGATAGGTGTTTGTGTTGCCAATTGAGTAAATCTGTTTGTATGGTTTTAAATAGGCTTTGGAAATTGAGTGTAAAGAGTGCACCTGGGTTTATAGCTATGTGAACCCCAAGATATTTTAGAGAGGTATGTTGTGGTTCAAAAATTTTGTTCCGTGTGTATTTGCTTAATTGCGTGATTGGTTAGTTCTAACCCAAGGAACTCTGACTTGTCAGTATTGATCTTTAAATTTGATAGTTTGCTGTACTTGTCTATTTCAAATTTTAGGGCTTGAAGGGAGGTTCGTGGGGAAGTCAGGGGAAGTAAGAGGTCATCAGCATAGAGGGCCATCTTGTACTGTGTTTGTCCCACTTTGATGCCTCTGATATCTTTATTTAATCGTATGTTGATAGCTAAGACCTCCATGGCAAGTACGAATAGGAGAGGGGAAAGCGTGCACCTCTGGCGTGTGCCATTACGGATTGGGAAGGGGTCTGAGAGGGAATCATTTAATCTGATTCTAACATTTGGGGCATTGTAAAGCGAAAATACTTTTTCTATTAAGGTTGCGCCGAAGCCGAAATATAGCATTGTAATGCGCAAAAATTGTCAGTTAATCCTATCAAATGCCTTTTCGGCATCAATGGCCAGAAATATTGAGGGAATTTTATGTATCTGTGTATATTCAAGTAGGTTAAGGACTTTAATAGTATTGTAGCGTGCCTCTCTATGTGGAATATAACCAACCTGATTAAGATGTATTAGTTGGGGTAGGATCTTATTGAGTCTAGACGCCAGAATCTTTGCATATAAACTTAATGTCAACGTTTAAAAGGGAGATGGGGCGGAAATTTGAGGGGGTGTCTGCGGTTCTGCCCGGTTTCGGTATTACCGCAATGTGCGCTTCTAGCATGAAAGGTGGTAGTGGATGTTGTTGGCTTATTCTATTAAAAATGGAACACATATGGGGCATTAGAATTGGGGCAAGTTTCTTGTGATATTGGACAGTAAAACCGTCCAGGCCAGGGCTCTTCCCTGATGGTAGTTTATTTATAGCTGCTAAAATTTCGGTAGGAGTGATCGGGGTGTCTAGTCCCTGTGCTTGGACTTTAGGCAATTGGGGCAGAGGGGTTTCCTTAAAATATTGTGTATTTTCTGTTTCTACTTGGGTTGTTTGAGTGGGTTTGGGAAGGTTATAAAGTTTTGAATAGTATGATGTGAATTGTGAGAGAATATCTGGGGTAGTGTATACCTTTTTGTTGTTTTGTGTTTTTAATTCATGCACAACATTTTTAAGCTTTTTAAGCTTAAGGGCTCTGGATAGTAATTTCCCTGCCCTATTGCTTTCAAAGTGGAATCATTGTTTGGTTTTTAGCGCTAGCTGATTAGCTTCTAGAGTCAATAGATCTTGGATTGATTTCCTTGTCTCTTCCAATTTAGAGTGGGTTTCCTTATTTAATTGATTGAGTTTGTGTTCAAACTCTATTTTGGACAGAGTTTCGGTAAGCACCAAGAAACGCTGTCTAGCTAGTTTTTTTCACATGAGATTTGTATTTAATCAGCTTTTCAAGTTGAGTGATAAATTCTGGGGCTGTCAATAGTGTGTCGTCTAATTTCCATATGGGAATACAGATGGGGATGTTTGGCCATCGGAGTTGCAGTATAACCGCAGAATGGTCTGAGATTTTGGAATTAGTGATTTGAGCTAAGCCCTGTTGATTTGTTAGTATATAGTCAATCCTACTATAGGATTGGTGTGAAGAGGAAAATAAGGTATAATCCATGTAGTAGAGTGTACAAATCTCCAAGAGTCATATAGATTCTGATCACGCATTAATTTCCATAGTTGCCTAATCTTACTTTTGGGCGTCATGGGGTTCGGGTTTGAGCTATCCATGTTTGGTTGGAGGGGAATATTGAGGTCACCCCCAATGAATATTGCTCCCTTGGAGAGATCTAGCATTTTTTTTAAAAAAAGGAAGCTGTTTTGTGTTAGAGGCATATAAGTTGAACAATGTTACTGGTGATCTGTACAGTAGCCCAAATACACTTAGAAATCTGCCTTCAGTGTCCGTATCGGTTTGAATGTGTGTAAAGGGAATGTGCTTGCTAATAAGGATGTTTACAAAAAAAATTTATGGTCGGAAGAGCTATGGAAATGTTGTGTGAATACTGTTCCCAAGAATTTTAGTTCTCTAGATTTCAAAAATGGGTTTCCTGTAGAAATAGTATATCACCTATTTTTCTATGTAGATCTGTTAGTGCTATTGAGCGTTTTTGTGGAGAATTGAAGCCTTTAACATTTTGTGAGATGAGGGTAATTTGTTTGTCTAGGGGTGCCATTTAACTGTGTTGTATGTGTGAGCAGTGTTTCACCTTCCAATGTATGAGCTTTTCTTGTACATGTACCTTTAAAGGGGAAATAAAATGGCATAACATAAACAGTAACAATAAACATTGAACTGAAATAACCTTATCCATGAGAGATCGTCAAGAGGCGTTGGATAAAAGCATTGCAAATAATACAAAAATGCAATTTTCAAAAGTCATGGTTATTCAAACTAATAGAGGTGGTAACCAGCTCCTTTCAACATATCAATATACACAATTTAAACAGTAACTGCAAGTAACATGTATTATCTAAAAGTATATTCCATGGGTTTTAATGATCAGGGAATAAGAAAGATAGGGAGAAGACCTTGTCTAAACATATATTAGATACCTCACCAAAAGGTCGTATTACAGCGTCCTCCATTGCTGAAGGTATAGTTTGTGTGTCTTGAGGTTGGAGAGGAGTCTTTGACTGGGATCATAATGGTGAGCCATTATGATGTCCTCATGGCTGTTGGCGGCGGACAGCTAAGGTAGCTGCTTGGTGTCCAGTTGGGCAGTTCAAATTGCCTCAGTCATCTGTTGTCTCCCAGGCACCTCAGAGGATGGTACAGGGAGGTTCTTCTTTAGTGATGAAGAGTGTAGTGATTGCGATTTCCTTCTGGAAGTTGGGTGTACCTGTTGCCACTTGTCCTGAGTATGGTTGGATTTCATGTGGTCGAGGGTACCCTGGGATGTAGTGGGTGTAGAGCAGTCTGGTGGATCCAGGTCTAGAGCTCTACAGAAGTCTAGCATATCTGATGGGGTTCTGCATGTAAGCTTTCAGTTTTCATGCAGTACATAAAGTTGAAATGGGAAACCCCATCTAAATAAAATCCTCTTGTGTCTGAGCAGGGTTGTTAGAGGGTTCAGTTCCCGCCACTCCTGTAGCGTGCAGGGGGAGAGGTCAGCAAAGAATTGGAGCACGTTGCCCCTAAAGCGTACTGGCTGGTTCTTCCTTGACAAATTCAGTAACTCTTCCTTTTCTTTGAACTGTCAGAATTTGATAATAATGTTCCATGGGGGAGCCGAATCTGTGGGCTTATGTCTTAATGCCCTATGTTCTCTGTCTGGTCCTGAAGCTGTTCACGTATGGTGCCTGAGTTGTCCTCTAGGGCCTCAACCCTAAATCCAAGCGTATGGATATCTTGTTTTAACTCTGCTAACTCTTCTTTAATGCATGATCTGATGATCTGTGGTATATCCTGTTTGGATTCTAATGAAGATAGCACAGAGGTTGGCTGTTCCTTAGAAGGAGATATAGTAGTCGGTGAAGAGGTTTCTCTCTCAGGAGAGGCAGTTGATTCCAAATCTGACACTGGAGATGTTCTGGAAGTAGTGCTGAAGAAATTACTTACTAATGATTCTTTGGCCATCTGCTGGCTTGATGGGTTTTTAGCTGCCATCTTCGGGCAGTTGGCCCCTTTTGTAAAGGGTTTGTAGAGAGCGGTTCTATAGCTCAAAAAATGTAAACCCTTATAGCGGACTGGTAGTGAGACTCGCTGCCCACTGTTATTGTAGGTCCCAGACTAAGCTATGCTGGCTATATGGCAAATATCTTGAAGAGCAGGGTATTGTGTATTTTCTACAGTGATAAAGGTTCCCCAAGCTGCAATAGAGGTCGGGGTGATGATGGTACTTTTGTCAGGTTTAACCTAAGCCGGTTTATATGTTATCTACGTCTATGGGTGCTGTCCTCGTAATTATGTGAGGCCTAGGCCTTAACGATAAGGTCAGAGGCGTTTTCACCTGAGCAGCGTGTGGTTGAGAGGTTTTATAGAGTGTTTGGGCTATTAGGTGATTGATAGGGCCATATAATTAATGCTCAGAGTAAAGCCCACAAGTCCCAATGATTGGTTATGAGGGTAAGTCACTTTTGCACTTTACCGCAAGCTCTGTTAATGGTTGCCTTTATACTTTGTTCTCAGGTTCCTTAGCTTGGCTGATGCGATGTCGGAGCTTCACTGGAGATTGAGCAGCGTGGAGTCGGAAGGTGCCTCCTTTATGACCGTGACGGTACTGGCTCTGCTAATATTGTTGCGTTGCTCCTCGAAGCCGTATGCTGCTCTCAACAGGTCTTTCCAGTATGGTGGGTGGGGAGTGTTGCGCAGATGAGGGCCAGGAGGACGCGGTCAGGTACAGGTGTTTCACCTCAGTTATATGGAAGCCGCATAGATCAGTGGCACCAGGGTCTCCCCAGGATCTTAAGGGGTCATTTTAGAGAGATCCATGGAAGATGCTATTGCGTATTATGCAGCTTTATAGAGCTGGTGTTACCGAGCACAGGTTTTATGCAGCCATCTTTAACTGATGCCGGCTCCGCCCCCATCAAATATAATTTTTAATACATTTTAATGTGTTTATAAAAACCAAGTCCTAAAAAGAAGGAGGACAAATAGAGGTGCCTAGTGTGATAACATATGGACCAAAGAGAAAAGGCAAGTATATATATCTCAAATATACTCACAAACCAAGGTGCACATCCAGTGCAATATTCAGCAGACTGAGACTTTGGAGCCGCTCAGCTGACTCGTAGGCACTTTCTACCAAAAGTTGCAGGGAGATAACAGGAGTTAAAAACAATAAAAATACACAGGAAACAAAGCTGTGTTTCCTATGTATTTTTATTGTTTTTAATAAAAACAAATTACTTTTATCTACACCTTGCTCTTGTCGAATGGTTTTTGGATACCTGGGGTCATCGAGTTTATTACCGATGGCAAACCGCACTTGGACTCCTGTTATCTCCCTGCAACTTTTGGGAGAACGTGATCCTGCTCGATCCTGTGCCTACGAGTCAGCTGAGCGGCTCCAAAGTCTCAGTCT
>CAJPDP010936853.1:0-11798 GCA_905336975.1 Bombina variegata variegata
TGAGCGGACAGCAAATTCACACTATTATACAGGCTGTACACTCACTACTTTACATTGTAGCAAAGTGTAATTTCTTCAGTGTTGTCACATGAAAAGATATAATAAAATATTTACAAAAATGTGAGGGGTGAACTCACTTTTGTGGGATACTGTATATACACTATTTAATAGAAAATATATTTTTTTTTGTCAATTTCTTTTTATTGAGAATCCAATAATACAACAAATTTGTGCATTAACAAAGTCAGTTTCAACGTGCGCAAACAGCAAATAATTAAGTTCACAGTTTGGATTCTTGTTTTAACGTTTTCAAATAAAAACAAATACAGCAACAGCAATCTCTGTGTCTCATTTCAATGCTAAGAAGGCATTATAGAAACCATCTGTTCATTAGTATCAAATGGCAGTTTATGGTATCGCTCCTTCATCTATAGTTTACCTTACTTTGTTTACTCTTATTAAATGAAGCAGTCAGGAATGATTTATGAGGAGTTATGAATGGTGTTTAGGTAGGTTTTTTATATATTGTTCCCAGACTACCTGAGATTTAATGTACAGGTCCCTATTTTCGAATATTTAGTTCCTTCAAATGTTCTTGTGAGTATATCTGTTCATTGTTAATGATTTGGCATATATCTGTGTTCGTTGGGGGCGGCTTTTTATTTGTGTAGTTCAGTATGTCGTTAGTGGAGAATTTGTTATTGTGGGTTAGAGAGGTCAGAGGGCTAAGTCTAGATGATAGGAGTGGGTTGGATCTATTAACTGTTTCCCAAGTTTGAAGGGTTTCCAGGGTAATAGGGTTGGTTATTGATCTAGTTAAGTGTTTAGGGTTTGGGTGCCAACAAATAGATCTAAGATCTATTTCTGGGTTCAGGCTTTTTTCTAGGGTAGCCTAACGTTTTTGTTGTTCATGTATTCTCCAATCAAGGATTTGTTGAAGAAAAATGGACTGACGATAGGATTCTATATGTAGGGAGTGACATGATGCGTTTGTTAATTCTGGGAGGCTTTCTATTCCATATAAAGGTGCTAAATATATGTTCTATTTGTAGTATATAATTAAAAGGAATAGAGATGGGTAGGGTTTGTTGGATATATAGGAGTCTAGGGAACGCATTCATTTTGATAATATTTATTCAACCTAACCACGTTAACTTTTTAAAGGTCCACGAGGAAAGATCTCTTATTAGTGCCATTTTAATCAGAATATAATTTAATCTATACATTGATTCTTGGCTAATTGCCAGAAAAATATCCAGGTATTTTAAAGAGCCTTTGCACCATCTGAACGAACAGGAGGATTTAACTCGACTCTCCGTTTGTGGTGAGAGGGAAATCCCTAAGATTTCTGATTTATTTTTTGTTAATTAAGAAACTGGTTAAGTTATGAAAGAGATGCAATTTTTGTAGCAGAAGGGGGATGGCTTTTTCTGACTCTGTAAGGGTGAAGAGAATATCGTCCGCGAACTTAGACAATTTATATTCCTCACCTTTAAGTGTTATGCCCAGGATGTCGGGATTGTTTCTAATTTTTGAGGCAAGGGTTTCAATAAGGCATGTAAATAGTAATGGGAATAGGAGGCACCCTTGCTTAGTTCTGTTTGCAATTTGTAATGAGTCAGAGAGGATATCATTCAAAGAGATTCTAGTGCTAGGGTTTTGGTAAAGTGCAAAAATTCTATGTAACATTGCATTTCCTATACCGAAAGTTTGTAGGGTAGCTTTAAGGAAAGACCAACTCACCTGGTCGAAAGCCTTTTTCGGCGTCTGTGTAGAGCTATACTGAGGGGATACCCCTCTCTGTGGCATGTTCTAATAGGTGTAAATTTCGAACTGTGTTGTCCTTTGCCTCCCTATTGGGGACAAAGCCGACTTGATCTTGGTGTATTATGAGCGGTAATATTTGGTTCAATCTATTTGCTATGATCTTCACATATAGTTTAATATCTGTATTCAGCAACGAAATTGGGTGGTCATTTATAATTTGGGTAGTGGATTTATTGGGCTTAGGAATAATAACTATATGGGCGTGTAGGGCTTGGTCCGGAAAGGGCACATCTTTATCTATGTTAAGAAAGTAAGTCAATAGCTGTGGGGCTAGGATATCTTTGAATTTCGTGTAATAAATGTTCCCTAACCCATCAGGGCCTGGTTATTTCCCTGAACGGAGTGAAGCAATAGCTGTTTGAAGTTCTTCCAGGGTAAAGGGAGCTTCTAACTCATACTGCTGATCAGTAGTAAGGTTGGGTAGATCTAATTGAGATCAATATTTCTGTATTTTATTTACATTAGAAAATTGGGGTTTTTGATTCAGGTTATATAAATTGTTATAATATGTTTTAAAAGAATTAGCTATGTCCTTGGAAGAGGACCATTGCTTTCCCGTACATAACGCTGAAGAGTTCTCTTTTTGAGTTGTCTAGCTAGCATTCTCCCCTGTTTGTTAGCCCCTTCATAGTACCTTCTTTGGAGAAATAATGCCCTACGTTTAGCTTCCATGCCTAAGTGTAAATTTAATTGCTGCCTTTTGTGTTCTAGACTGTCTAGTAGGGAACGATTTTGTGGGAATTGTTTATGAATTTCTTGGAGTTTAGTAAGATCTTCAAGTAGTGATTTCGAGTACGATCAGGTTGATTGACAGCTCCCTGCTGGCGGCCGATTCGCTGCGAGTCTGCAGTGGGCGGCGTTGCACTAGCAGCTCTTGTGAGCTGCTGGTGGAATGTTGAATACGGCGAGCATATTGCTCTCCATATTCAGTGAGGTCTGGCGGACCTGATCCGCACTGTCGGATCAGGTCCGCCAGACCTTGTTAAATAGGGGCCAAAGTATGCTTGCCCAAATTTCTTGAAGGATTGGAGAGGTTCACGGCCACTTTTAAAGCGGGTTTCCTGGAGCAAGATTATATTACCCTTAAGTTTAGTGTAGTCTCTAATCGCTATGGACCTTTTTTTGAGGGATATTAAGCCCTTTAACATTATGTGAGATGAGGTTAATGTTTAATAATTCAGGAGACATTTTGGGGGAATGGAAGGCTATGCAAATAAACTTGGAGCTGGGAATGAGATGGTTATACATAAGTGAAGTATAAAATGTCGGAGACACAGAGTAAAGCATCACAAAAACAATGTAGTCAACATAACAGTAACTTATCAAATAACATCTTAAACTAGTACAAGCAATATGTGTATTTTTCTATTTATACACCATGGGAAGGGGGTAGTTTTGCCAGGGTGTATTCTCAGTGTGCGTACATTAACAGGTAGTAAAATAAAAGAACATTGTGGAGCCCAGTCAACAATTAAAGAACGTTAATTTAGGTTAGTTGAGAGGTGTCATTATGATATTACACAATTTCTTCCGGTTAAATATCTCCTAGGAACAGAAGTGCTATTACATAGGTTATTGGTTACTAAAACTCAGTGAACCAGGATCAGAAAACCAATAAACGTTGTAGACTTGTGTATAGAACCTAGACATCTTCCATTGGTATAATTACATGAGTTCAGAGTCCAATATATTAGGAGTACAGAAAATTACATACCAACTCCTAGTCCCAGAAAGTCCAATGAGAACAGGTCAGTGTCCAAAACTAACTTGCATTTAGTCCACTGGCTTATGGGTTATAAGTGAGACTGTACTTTCCATTATGAATCTATTGGAGGGTCAGGTGATGGTGAAGATCCAGTCTTTCTCCGTTTTGGTAGGACTTTGCAAAATCGAGCACACTGTTCTTTAAGTCTAGCTTGTCCTTCAGAAGGCTGTAGAGGTGGTAACAAGATCACACTGTCTGGAGGTGGTTCAAGTGGGATATTTTCAAGTTTGGCCAGATCATCCAGATCACTGAAGTTTTTATATATAAATTGAGAGCCATTATGATTGATTATTAGGCTGATAGGAAAACCCCATCTATATCTGATATTGTTCTCTCTTAAGGTGGTTGTGATTAAACAGATTTCTTTACAGTGTTGAATGGTTTGTGGGCTAAGGTCTTGGTAGATCTGAATGTTGTGTCCTTGAAACGATATGGATTGTATTGTTCTAGCTGCTTGACATATTAAATCTTTTATGTTATATTTTAAGAAACGCAAGATAACATCTCTTGGAGATGCAGGTGGTTTTGAAGGTGGCCTTAGTGCTCTATGTATTCTCTCTATTTTTTCATTGTTAAGGGGAGAGGTGCGGGAAAAGATATGTTGAAAAAAGATCTTTTACATAGGATTTAAGCTGGTATTGTGGGATATCTTCAGGGATTCCCCAGAATCTAAGATTATTTATCCTCCCTCTATTGTCCAAATCCTCTATTTTGTCCTGAAGAGTTTGTATCATTGAATCTTGAATTTCAATTTGTTGTATATTTGAGCTCGCAAGATTGTTGAGGTTGTCTTGGTCATCCTCCAAATAGTCATTTTTGGACCCCATTTCATTTAGGTCTTTCTTAAGATCTCTCAGCTCCTCTTTAAAAAAAGGATTTTAGGGATTCCAGGTCTGATTTGGAAGGTAAGCCAGCTATTTGAGATTGTATAGTGTGTAGAGAATCTTGTTGGGCGGTAGATTTAATAGTTTGTGAATCTATATCCCCCACAGTATGCGGTTGATTTAGTTCTGTAGAATTGGTACCAGACACTTGAAAAAAAGTTGACACAGAGGGTACCAGGTTATGGGGTTTATTATGTTTGTCGTGATTGGAACCCTTTAATGCAGCCATTCTTGACAAAAGAAATAGAAAGCAAATCATTAATAATATTGGTCAGAATCTGAACCCTTGAGGGCTTCTGTGTAGAGAAATGTATAGTGACAGTGGATTAATGTATCCGATGCAATAATAAGTTGTCACTTATATTTGTGACAGGTTGATCTCTCCCTTTTCCACATATAAGTTAGCTCACAGTTCTTTAGAGATAGGTTTTAATATTTATTTGTGTTGTTTGGGAGTTATTTTGAATGAGCGTTGAATGGTTTGTGGGCTAAGGTCTTGGTAGATCTGAATGTTGTGTCCTTGAAATGATATGGATTGTCTTGTTCTAGCTGCTTGACATATTAAATCTTTTATGTTACACCTGCACTAGACAAACCAGGCTAGCTAAAGCCCTTTATTTTTTTTATTTTATTTTTTTAAATATTTTCTTTTATTGAGGTTTCAAAAAGCAAATCACAAAATGAAACTGAAAAACAATATGCACAAGTAATCATTGCGAAGAATGTCAAGTACATTACAATGTTAAGTGTATACAAACAATCTAGGAAGGAGAACAAGCAGTAATGAACAACTCCATTGTACAATTATGATTTGCCTATTTAAATGTGGACCTTCTAATTAACTCAAGAGGCCTCTCTTGGGCCCCAAACATCAGCAAGGAAAAACAGCTAGCGAAGGTTAGTATGGGGTGAGAAAGACCTCCTCAGGGTCACAAAACAAACCTCTTTTTTCTATAATAGTTAGTTGTGATAGGTAGGGTTGAATGAAAGTATATAGTTACGTTGCATCTAACGGGATATATGATATAGATAGTTATTGTAATTGAGTATGTGGGTATGTTGTGTTTAAAGATATAACTTAACAAATGGTAGAAATAGTGTGGTAGAACTGGTATAACTAGTATGGTAAAATATGTAAATAGAAATAGGCAGGTTATGACATAGGTAAGATAAGCCGTGTAGATAATTCTCCTAAATTAGGAGGTGTATTATTAAGTGGGGGGGGGAGGTGGTAGATTAAATAAGATGTGAGAAACATTATATATATACTTCTAAATGTTGGTTATCCAAGCAGTAACCATAACAAGGGCCAGCCTCATTATATGTATCTAAGCCTGGCAACTTCTTAAAGCTGGATAGATATTCTAGGACACAAAATCCAAAGCTTGGGTACATGAATGCCAAAGCAGAAAATAAGATTGCCACGGGGCATGGGCCCTATGCCCAGCGGCAATAGATGGGAAGTCACCTCAATCCCACTCAAGTACTATTTATAGGGCGTAGGCATATAGGTTGCTCGGCAATAAACATGAAATGGTTATTCGTATTCAGTAGGACAACTGTTAGTGTATACTCCATAAAAAGAGTGTGGCTGAAAGGTGGTGCTACTATTAAAGTGTATCCCAATCTTAGAATCATGTCAGGAATCAGGATTAGGCTTGCGTGTTAGGTACTAAAGTGCTAGTAGTCTTACCAATAGCTATGTATATATATATCATTATACTATTAGATTACCTTGCAATCTCGAGTTAACAGTGCAAAGAAAATGCTTTTCAATGAAGAGTTCAATATTTCAGGGTGCAAGCAATGAACAAAATTAAGTATATGCGTAGGAGATAAGTTAGTACAATGCTCAGCAAACAAATAAACAAAACAGAACAATTCTTAACCAAGGAGATTTTCATCAATTAGCAATGATGCCCTTTTAAGCCCATATATCTATAGTGGCACCAATGCATGGCGTATATGAAGGTTCACCAAATAAACAGTATAGAGAGATATCAAGGCTATCAGAATACTGTCTACTAGGGAAGTGCCAACAGTACAAATAGTATATAGTGTGTATTACAATATGATGGATAAAAATGATAAAACAAGCAGGTATAAGTTTCATGCATAGTTCGTACTACTTTCAATGCATATGCTATTGTCATACATTATAGAGTAAATCAGGCAAGCTATTAACAAAGAATATGGATGAGTAGCAGTTGCTCAATCTAACAAGTCAGTAAAAACAATAAAGTGTATGGTGGAGAGAACAGGGCACAATACATATAAACTCACCAAGATAGCATAAGACCAGGGATATTTAAGCTGGCAAATTTTTAACTAACTACATAAACAGACACAGTTGACCTGGTAGCTTATGAGCAAGGATAAGAAGAGTTAACACCAATTGTAGCATATGGGGTCTGTGGGGCAACCCTTTGAAAAATACAGCATACAAGTCGATACTTAGAGGCATGGGGCTAAACAATAGCATGAATAAAGGATAACGATTCAGGTGGGTTAGAAGATAGCATGTCCTCTTTATCCTATACCCGTTTTACCTATCGATGTCTCAAGCCTAAGATCTGCCACTTCACCCTGTACCTCAGATATGTCATGCAGTGATAATAAAAAAACATAACAGCGATCAAACAAATTTTCCAGTTAACAACTTATATTAGTCTGTAAGTATAATATATATATGGGCACGTCAAACAGTCCCATTAGACAGTGAGAGGGTAAATGTTCAGACTCAAAGTGGTCTTCATAAGCTATAGTTCAGACGCTGTTGGAAGGTTCCTAGGAAGCTCCTAGTTAGCCTATGCCTCTTCTGAAAGCACCAGGCGTCCATTGTAGACAACTGGCTGTTATGCAGGTCTTATCCTATCTCTGTATCAAACAGTTATGGTGGTCAAAACTAAACAGTGGTATAACCAAGAGAGCAAAACAACAGTATAAGGTATGCAACTTTTGGGTAAGGTGGACTGCTCCAAACAAGAAAAATCTGCCAACTCACCAACATAGAAAAAAAAAAAAAAATTTCTTCAGGAGTCTTAGCCAATGCCTGATTTTATGTCCCCCAGTGCCTTCAACATTGAAAATCCACCGTGTTGTGTGCCGCCCGGCTCACCCTCCTGTGATAACATGTTGAGCCTCTCCAAAGTTGCAACTCCGTTAATCTGGACTTCTCTGGACTGATCCCAAAGGTCATCACTCAACACAGCATAATGTGGCTGATAGTTTTCTGGCACTTCGCGGTCTGCTGCATTAGATGATGCATAAGCTCGGTCTCCTCCGTTTAGGAGCCACGAGCCTTCGACTATGTGAGTTTCGTCCTCTGATGTCGCCTCACTTATGCGGGGTGCTGCCGCCTTGTGATTCACTCCCTTCAAATTTTGTACCCGGTGCCTGATAAACAATGAGCTCTGTAATCCCGTGGCTCCCCCATTCTCCGCAACATCAGGGATAGGAGGTTGAGCAGCGTGGGTTGTGAGCGTTATCGCTGTCTGCTTAGGCTTTGTTGGAAAATGGTGTCCGGACACAGCTATGCACCTCTCCAGAAAGATATGTATTTGTTCCATAATGCAATCTGCTTCCTCCATTCTTAAATAGAGTAGTGGCTCCTCAGATTGAGGATTACTAAGTAATAGTTTGTAAACAGATTTTACTCACGGCTGGAGGTGCCGAGTAGGCCGCAAGATGGTTGCTGCAGATAATGTATTCGGTGTTAAACGCACCAGGGTTTTAGAAATCTATTGTTGTAATAATGCTCCCTTCCAAAGAGGTCGGTGAGAACAGCTGAGGCTTCAGGTCTTCATTGGTAGTCAGATTGTTAGATATTTGAGCACAGACAATCACTAATTTTATTTTTTATATATCATACGGATAGAGCTGTTGAAAAGTGCGACCGTCTGGCTTCAGAGTTGGCTCCGCCCCCCAAGCCCTTTATTTTTTAGCCTAGCTGAACAGCAATCTGTCTAATCCAGCCAACTTCTGGTGTGATTAAAAACCTATATAACCCCCTAACTGCACTCCTCCCACAAGCCATCACAAACTAATTTAATAACCATTTTGTTGGATTTGCCACCTCCCTGATTTCTAAATGTAAAAGAGAAGATGTACAAGAGGTTACTATCCTAGACTTATCAACTCTTCTCCCACCCAACAGTACAAATAAATTTAGTTTCATACCTGTATCCACTAATGAGATAACAGATCATCTCCAAAATCTTGAACTGAGAACTCAGTCTTGGCCCCACAACTTACTCGCTATGCTCCTAAAGCTCAGTGCACCAGCCACTGCCCTTCACCATTGCATCCTTTATTAACACCTCCCTGATGTCTGGTTATGTCCCCAAGACTTGGAAAACAGCAAAGATTGTTCCGGACCACAAACATGGAGATATAACCCAAGTCTCAAACTATAGGCATATATCCTTACCCCTGTGTTGTTTAAAATATTGGAAAAATGTGTCTATTGCCAGCTGTGCAGGTTTTTAACCAAGAGACGAGCTTCCTCACTCTGTTCCAATCTGGCTTTCATTCAAACCTTTCTACTGTAACAGCTATCTTAAAAATTACCAATGATGTTCCAACTGAATTGGAATGAGGTGAACTGACTGTAGCTATTTTCCTTGATTTTACAAAGGCCTTTGACACTGTTAATAATGACATCTTATTACACAAGCTCTAAGCCTCAGGATTAAACAATGAATCGTTAAATTAGTTCTGCTCATCAGACAGATCTTAATTTGTGTCTATTTCTAACAATGCCTCCAGCTCTTTCAAAGAAATGTGTGGTTTGCCCCAGGGTTCTATTTTGTTCTCTATATGCATAAATGATCGTCCTTTAGTTTGCAAAGCCTCAATTGTACACAAGTATGTGGATGACACAATAAAATATGCAACAAAACCAAACATATCACAACTTGAGGCTGTGTTGTATCTGTAAAAATAAACTGTCCCTAAACTCTAACAAAACAGTAACCATGGTTTTTGAAACAAATCAAAAAATTACAATAATCAAATAACGCAGAGTTAAACATAATTACATCATCAAAGTGTAGGCTGGTCCCTGTCAACTTCTATAAATATCTTGGGGTATGGCTTGATCCTTACCTGTCAATTGAACCTCATGTTGATAAACTGTTGGACAGACTGTACCCTAAAATGGGAGCCCTTTTAGAAATTTTACAACAAATGCTTATCCCGGGAACTGATTATGGGGATGTTGTGTATGCGTCTGCGCCTCAGATCCATCTTATTAAACTTACAACTCACTATATGTCACACCCTGGGATTGAACCTGAGACCTCATTGTTTTTTGTTATTGCTTTTTCTATGTGCTATCCTTTCACTTGGACTTCAATCTGCTTATTTGCCTAACTGGCTTTTTATTTTCCTGCACTTTGGCTTCACCTGTCTGCAGCTGCGGGTAATTGCCAATTTCTCTTCAACTATATAAACCCAGCACTTCCAGCAGTCATTCCCCATTTATTGAGTTGCTACTCAGGGGTGCAGTGCATTGTTATTTGGATCTGCTTTTTCTCTGCCTCTTGGTATTTCATTGGATTTGCTATTTATTTTAATCTTAGAACTAGACTTTGACTGTGCTTTTCTTTAACCCCTTCTACCTTGCTGGATTGTTTACTTTTCGGTTGCTGACCTGGATGGTGAACTCAACTACGCTCAAACTTGACCCCTTTTGACTGTTGTCTGTACTACACCTAATTGTATCATCCTTTACCAGTACTATTTTTCCTTGCTCAGAATCTCCAGATTTATTTGATACTGCACAGTCTGGACTGCATCCAGAGCTTCAGGCTGGTTTTTACTTCTTTCTCCACCTTAATCTCTGGGTTACTCTGTGCCGTACATATATTTTGTTTGGGTTTTGTACTTAACACCCTCTATCTCCACTTGACACTGAGGCAGCCGTGACACTATAACTCTTTTTGCCGATTTGTTTCAATGTGATTACAAAACTCATCATTGGGATTTGTTAAAATACCTAAACTGGCTGTCGCTTGACTGTAGACAGTTTCTTTACCTCTCTTGCTTTGTCTATAACTACTTTTCTGAGAAACTCCCTCCATACCTCTGCTCCCCACTCCTCCTATAACTTATGGTCTTCTTCTTCCACTCTACTCTCCATTCTCCATTACAACAAGGAAGTTGGTCTGTTAGCATTTTTATTCAGAGCTCTTCAACTATGGAATAGCCTTCCAGAAAACACCAAAGCAGTTAATTTTTTTTTTTCAGCACGCCCCATAAAAGTTAGCATGGTCGCAATATCCAAAGTCCTGAAGTTAGCGTGCCTCGGCCTTTCACTCGTGTGCAACCTTTTCCTTTCAATTTGTAATAGCTAATGTGGCCGCAAAATATTTTTAGTGTGGGTGAAAAAATAATTTAGTACACGCCACTTGCTTTTGTCTTTGATCTCCCACATATAGAGAATTATTAACCCCTTCTTTTAATCACATATATCAATCTTAACCCCTTTTCTTTGCCATATAGAGAAATGGTAAGCATTTATTTCTTACATATATAGAGCAGTGATGTTTTTTTCTGTTTGTCACATACAGAAAAGGGTTCTCACACTTCTTTGGCCAGGAAAAAAACTAAATAAAAAGCCTATGCTAATTAGTATAAATTATGCAATTTAATGCAAATCAAAGCTGCTAAGGCAGATTTAGATGATTTATACATTTTTTAAAATACATTTCTTTCATATAACGTAGATTCCCAGTTTATTAAAATACGTTTACTATAACAGATTTTTTATATATATATATTTATATTTATTATCATAAATCTTGCAAATATCAGGCATGTCTGTAAAATACCACTTGGGTGGCAAACCTATATACAGAACTGGAAACCACTTCTGTCCACCAAATATAGGGCCAGATTACATGTGGCTCCTTAACAGTTACACACAAGCGATAAGGTTTCTTTTTCGCTCGTATTACAAGTTGAAAGTAGATGCGATTAATTGAGCACAATTAACGTGTGTCGAGTTAGCGCATCCTCAGAGCTCTGGTTAACTGTTTTGCAAAACAAAAAAGTTTCACAAAACACATAAAAAAACTATATTCTAAAGTACAGTTACAATCATAATAACACTATCTTATACAAATTAGAGAAATGTATGCACCTGTCTAATTTCGTTTTGATGCATAGTGCACATTTTCTCTTAATCCAATAAACCTCATTTCACTACTGAAATATTACTGTGTCCTTCAGTTATTTGATAGATCAAAATGAAATTGCTGATCCAAACACCCAATTATTTATAAATGAAAATCATGGAAATTGTCAGGGGTGCCTAAACT
>CAJPDP010937185.1:0-10679 GCA_905336975.1 Bombina variegata variegata
ATCCTCATATATATAGCCCTATATAAGGCTTGAAAAACATATGAGAGACATGCCTGATGAAACAGTTTGACTGAGAAACGCGTTGCATTGTTTCTCTATTTTTGTCCAAGCTTTTACTGGCACAAATGTGAGTTGTGTCTTTTACAATTTTAAATAAATTTGTTTTTACTTTGAACCAACTCTGAGTGCTTAGTATACCTTGGAGCTATGCTACCTCTTGGGCTTGCCCCTGATCCTGGTATCCTGCATATACACCTACCGGTATAGTGTGTACACCGTGCTTGATGATTTCCTGTATCCTGGAGCTGTGTTTTGGACACAAATCAGCTAGCTGGACTGCTGTAGAAATCCAGCCTGTCTCTATGGGCAAGATTGATTGCCTTTCTTACATGTGAGTACCCTGTGTTCTCCTTTTATTGTAAGCTATCAAGATTCACCATTGATCTGCACCATTGGAGCCTCTATCCATTGTGTTTTTCTAACAGATTGCTTTCCCCTGGTTGAAGTTAGAGAGCTGCCTGCTGCACCTCCTCACATCACGTCCACATCTATTGCCTTTGTGGGACTTTTTCAAGTTGAATACCTGGACTCTATACCTATACCTGTGGTTTGGTGGTAACTGTCCACTCAGTACAATTTTATGTGGCAGATTGTTCCTATATATTTCTAATTGTGCACCAACACTGTTTTTTTTTTTTGTTTTTTTTCACATTTATATATAGCACTGTTCATGCTCACAATTATCTGGTTGTGTATGGTATTTAGCGCCTCCTAGAGGATATCAAGGAGCATTTGATGTTCTGTCTGCCTTGATATCTTCTTTTATTAAAATGCAAGTCTGTCAAAATAACTGAAATAAGGAGGTAGTGTGCAGAGGCTTAGATACAAGGTAATCACAGAGGTAAAACGTGTATTAATATAACTGTGTTGGTTATGCAAAACTGGGGAATGGGTAATAAATAGATTATCTATCTTTTAAACAATAAAAATTTGTTGGGGGGGGCGGAGCCAGCCGAGGACGAACATGGCTGCATGTTAGTGAAGCTCCGGAGCTGTTAGTCTCGGCGGAGGGTCTGAAGGGGGAATATCCCGGTCATTCAACTACACAACGGCATGTAACAGTGCCTCACATACATGGGGCAAACTTAAAAGTGCAGTGCGGCGAATAAGGAGCTGAAAAGAGAACTAAATAGGTGGATAATGTGGCCTACTAAGGAAAAGACACACATTCTGATAGTGGATGGCGCAGATATAAAGGATTGTCCCAGCAATGGAGCATAACTTCAGAGTGCCCACGGAGCCTCAGGCAGAATGCTAAAAACCTGGGGTTGAAAACATCGAAATGCAAGTATAACCTTTTCCTCTATTAACTATATATAGCAAATTGGGGTCCATAAAGTTTAACTTCCAGAAGTGCGGCCTGCCTGGACCGGCGGACACACTGTAATTGCACCATTGCTCCCTTACCGTTACTATCATTACCACAGCAGAACTGCTTCATACCTTACAGAGTGGCCTAACAGTCTGCATCCTTGCCACAAATAATTGAATAGAAGGTTTATTGAAGCCTCACACATATTTAGGGATTTGCCCATGCTTAATTCACTCACAGCCCCACCACCATATAACAGGGGACACATGTAAGGAGGTTTATTTATGTGAGCAATTATTTACATAGACCAGTATGTTAGCTAAACCGATACTCAGAATGACAAGCCTGCATTTGGAAGGGCATTTTACACTCAAGGTCAGCAGGGGGAGGCCACAGATCTTGCTACCCTTAACACCACCAACATGGCGACACGGAATAAACCTAAGGGGGACAAAACTGCAAAGTCAGTTGTCGCGCATGGGAACAAACTTAATGCTTTTTTAAAGCCCTTTGATGGGTCAAACACCGGCAACGTGGACACAGTCTTATCAGACAATACAGACAGTGCACACTATACCACACTCAGCACAGAGGAACAAGTCAAGACAATCACCAAAGCAGATCTCAGTTTTCTGTCCTCTAAAGATGATCTCACGTATTTCATGGCCCAAATGAATAAAGGTTTGGTGGAAGTAAAACATGAGGTAAATTACACTGGGGCACAGAGTACTACAGCTGGAAGAACAGGTCGAAGAGGCTTCTAAAACCTCCGACATCACGGCAATTGCCATAGAGCAGCAGAACACCACCATTTTGCAATTGCAAGCACATGTAGAAGACCTCGACAATAGAAGCCGCCGATAAAACCTGCGCATCAGAGGGGTACCCAAACAAATCCAGTCTGCACAGATACCATCATACCTGTAGAACCTGTTTAAATATCTCTTAGACCTAAAAGCAGATGACAGCATACCAATAGATAGGGCTCACAGAGACATTGTTTTGTGCTGCCATAAATTCTTGGATAAAAAGAGGATACTTCAGGAAGCACAAAAGAAGTCCCCTATCACATTTGGAGATGACTCTTTTCAAGTATACGCTGACCTCAGTGCACTAACATTGGTGAAATGCAAAGAAGCCCGTTACCTAACCCTGCATCTCTCAGAGCTGGACATTTCATACAGATGGGGTTTCCCGTTTGCCATAAAAGTGATAAAAGGGGACAAAACTTATATCTACAAAGACCCTGAGGACTTGGAAACCTTTTGAAAACAACTGGGAATCCCTCAGCCATCTTTCCCTTCATTGAAAGAAAGCAACAAAAACCACAGAGTCCACTCGAACCTCCCACCTAGGCCACAGCGCACTGAGTGGTCTACAGTCCCAAAGAAAAGGAAGAATGTAGCACCCTCCACTCAGAATCAGAAAGGAGGAGAAACAGATCTAACCCGAAGGATGGTTCTGGAGAACAAAATTAGTCACTTTCCACTAAAATGGTAACCCGAGTGGGCACAAGAGCCCACCACAGATAACCAGTTCTAGGTTGCACTCCATAGGTCCTTCATAAGACTGCCCTAATGTTAAAATATATGGACCTTTAGCTATTTTGACACCCATTTACCCCCCTGATATGATCATCCCCCGAGACAGGGCCGGTTAATGCACCTACCAGAGGTTCATCACCACATTATTGGTAGCATTAGTGTTACTAGTTCTCTTGTTTTTAGGGATACTTTTTTTTAAATATCTCAACAAATACAGATCAAGCAATGTTTGTTGTATTTTTCCAGATTAATGTTTTGAATATGTTATGTTATGATGATAATTATGTTTTTTTATTTGTCAGCACAATGTCCACTATAAAGGGATTGCTATGCTATCTCATCCCCTGTCCTTCTCTCTGTCTTCATGCTTCTCTTTTGACCTCCCCATGGAGGCTTGCCAAAATCTTATCTGACCATCAGCAGCAGGTAAGATCTCTGCTACATATGCACTGGGTACACCAACGTGGATACTCATGACCGAGTCGACACTCACCATATTATCTTATCACTAAACACGAAAGGACTCAACTTGCCCACAAAGCGCTCAATAGCCCTCCGTTGCTTCACTAAGCATAAAGACTCAATTATCTTTATAAAAGAGACCCACTATTTAAAGACAGCTGAACCAAAATTCTCATCTAAAACTCACCCTTTGAGTGTCTTTAACTCCCTCTCTACTAAAAAGAAAAATGGTGTAGGTATCCTTTTTCATAAAAATATTCAATTTACACTACTGAACAAAATCATGGACGAGGAGGGTAGAATATTAATCCTGATAGGCACCCTTTTTAACAGCCCAGTGACCTTGGTGAATGTCTAAGCCCCAAATAGCAATAAATCCAGATTTTACCATCAGTTACTAAAATTGGTGACAGATCACAGGAAGGGAACCTTGATACTGGGAGGGGACCTAAACATAACTCTTGACCCTAAGTTAGATACATCCACAGGCAACTCCCTAACACAAACTAGGGCCCCAAATGCGATATATGACTGTTTAACACAGCTGGGGTTGATAGACATTTGGAGAGTGCAACACAACACTCAAAGAAACTACACCTTCTACTCCCACCCATGGTCAGTTTACACGAGAATAGACTATTTACTAATAGACAGAAAACACGTCTCCTTAGTTAAGGATTCAAATATCCAACCAACCCCCTGGTCTGATCATTCTCTAATAAGCATCGACCTGAGATGGGCCAACCACCCCATCACCCCATTCATATCGAGAATGGATGATTCTCTACTCCACTTCCATCCACCACAGAAGCCCTCACAAAATCTTTAGGCAAATACTTTCACATTAATTCCATCCCGGACATGGATCCAAACACTATCTGGGATGTGCCATAAGGCTGTCCTGAGAGGGGAGTGCATCAAGCACTCAGTGTTCAGGAGAAAAACATATAACACTAGCATCGAAACCCTCTCCAAGCAGCTTAATAATTTGAAGCTTAGTCATAAAAATACACCGTCAGATCTCACAATAGATAACCAACTACTGAGGACTAGGCAGGATCTTAATAATATACTGACCAAAGAGGCACAAATAAAGGCCCTTAGTATTAGGAAACTATATGCGTATGAAGGTAACCGAGCAGGTCCACTCTTGGCAAAGCTTATGAAGGCCCAAACGCTCCGATCCCAAATTCACAAATTAGTAACTATAGACAATCAGTGTATATATGTCAGTAAGCAGATTGCCAACCATTTTAGCACATTCTACTCAAAATTATATAATCTTGACATTGGAAACACACCTGACCAGTCAAAGCAGATGTGCAATTATATAGGGAAAGCGGACTTACCTAAACTAGACTCTCCACAGAGGGACACTCTGGAGGAGCCAATATCTCTTGCTGAGGTACTTCGGGTGATTTGTGACCTACCCACAGGAAAGGCCCCCGGCCCAGATGGCTTCTCAAATGCCTACTATAAGTCGTTTAGGAATATCATGGCTCTGCATTTGCTGCAGTTATTTAGCGCACTAGATGACAAACACACACTCATGCAAGAAATGCTAATAGAACACATCTCAGTGAGCCCGAAACCAAATAAGAATCCCACGGACCGGGGCAGCAACAGACCCATTTCCCTCCTTAACACAGATGTCAAGATCCTGAGCAAGATCATAGCTAACTGCATTAACAAAATTCTGAATACCCTTGTTCACACGGACCAGGTGGGCTTTGTCCCCGGGAGGGAAGCAAGGGATAACACCATTAGGACAGTCACCCTAGCCTCTTTTGCCAAACACAATAAAATCTCATCAGTCCTTATAGCGACGGATGCTTAAAAAGTGTTTGATGGCATAAATTGGGAATTCCTGAAGGAGATCCTAAGATTTTAGGGATTCGGTCCCAAAATGATAATCCGTATATTTAGCCTCTACGGCTATCCCACAGCAAAAGTCAAGGCGAATGGAATGTCAGATTCCTTTAGTATCCGCAATGGCACTAGACAGGGCTGCCCCCTTTTGCCCATCTTGTTTATCCTTACTATGGAAGTCCTGGCCGCTCTTGTTAGACAGGACCCAGAAATAGAGAGAATCAACATCGGCCACACAATTTTAAAATAGCCATGTATGCAGATGACATCCTGTTCACAATTTCAAATCCCCTGTCCTCTATCCCTAAAGTCCTTGAACAAATTGACACCTTCGGCAGATATTCAAATTTTTTGGTTAAGAAACATAAGTCAGAGATATTGAACATATCCCTCCCAGTGGATTCCTTTCAATCTATAAAAAAAACATTTGTCCCTTGAATTTACAGGAAAAGTCCCTAAGATACTTAGGTATTCATCTTTCTCCCACATCACACAACTTTTTGACGAAAATTATTTAGTGCTTTCTTGGAAAATACAACAGGACTTAAAAGCTTGGGCGCAAAACCGATCACATGGTCGGGACAAACTCAATGTGTCAAAATGACCACCTTGCCCAGGATCTTGTATTTGTTTCAAACACTCCCTATCCCCATACCCAAATGTTTCAGCTCACAGTTGCAAAAGCACATTAATTTATTAATCTGGGGGAAAATTAAAGACACTATGTATAGGGTATATGGAAATGGAGGACTAGGTTTACTCTGAATCACAGATTTTTTAGATGCAGTAACCCTACAGAGGAGAGACTGGCATAGATCTAAAGATTCAAAGACATGGGAAGTGATCAACTCACACATACTTAGGGTCCCAGACATGGGGGCTCTATGCTGGGTCACCAAGGACCTTAGGTCCCCACAGTGCACGGCATTGGAGATCCACCACTGTGTGTTTAAAACATGGGATTTGATAATACAGTGAAGAAAACACATTTTGAGCGCACGCTCCCCCCTTTTCCCAATCCCCAATGAACGTGGAGTTGATAGAGGTTCTGGACAAGGGTCAACAGAGATTGACAGAATGGGACTACACCACCCCTTTAAAGGAGCTCATTACACAGGGGAACCTTAGGAGCAGAGAGGACCTGAGGACAGTAGCAGGGGGAAGATATTCTAAGTGGCTTAAATACTCACAACTAGCTCACTTTATCCACACTTCCCCATTTAAACAAGACTTCTTAAGAGGACTTACACCCTTTGAAAGTTATTGCACCAAGCTAGGAGACACGAGACACTCGTTATCGCTGGCCAGGAAAATAATATAGGCTGAACACACACTATATCTCATTTCATACACATGCAAATGGCATCAGGACCTAGTGATCGAAATATCAGGGGAAGAATGGCACAAAATATTTCAACAGACAAAGCAAGCTTCCACATCCCCTCAATCATTAGAGTTAAACTTTAAGGTCCTAATGCACTGGTACCTTACCCCTTCAAGGTTGCAATCTATTTATCCCGATGCTACAGAGAAGTGCTGGAGGGGATGTGACGAAAGGGGTAGCTACCTCCACATGTGGTGGTCTTGTACCAAAATATTACCCTTCTGGTGAGCAATAGAAAAATACTTCCAATCTCTATTGTCTAGAGATTTTTCTCTGACACCCAGAATAGCTTTACTGAACGAACTGCCAAAACTCCCCTGTAAACTTAAGCTTACCCTACTACAGTTGTGACTAATGGGAGCCAAGGCTCTGATAGTCCTTCATTGGAAAACTCAATATCCCCAAAAATTAAAAAAACTGGATAGATAAGATAACCAACTTATTTTTTCTTGAGAAATATGGTTACACCAAAAGGAAGAAATCAAACTTCCTGGCCGAGGCGTGCTTCCTATGGGAGGACTGCTCCGCACATCCAGGAATAGGACTTATACAGGTTAATTCTAATGATAACTGACATACAACCCACATGTATGTTCTAACTTGTACTTTCCTTCTGTCCCCCCCTTTTGTGGGAACATGATGGTCTTTTCCAGTCACCCATACTTATGTAGACTTTTCCTGATAGACAAAGAGGACACCATGAATGCTTTAGTCAGCACAAAACTTAGGATGTCAAACACTGTCATTTGGCTGTTCTGAGTGGTCGTGAGGTATAGTGGCCCTAATAATCACACACAGTCAAGGCACACAGTCAATGGAGAGTGGGGGCACAGGGACTTAGAGGAGGAGGCACAGCAGTAGAACCTCAATACTTGCTAAGGTTTAATATGCAGGACACCATAAGGGGATTTGAGAAGTCATAACGAGGATGGGCAAGAACCCTTACATTCCTCAGTAGTAGTTGAGACATAATACTTTCTTAATGGTTCCCTTACATGGGTAGAATTCTAAATGGCTGACATTTTTTTTTTCTTTATCCCCTTACCTTGAAGTTGATTCATCGTTATGGTTTTTGGCATATACTGAAAATATCATCTGACTTGTAATGTGTTAAAACACGACTGACAATGCACTATCAGCAATATGTAGATGTGATTATGATGTGTTTTCACCACAACTCTGAATTGTGCCTTCTGGATGTTAATAAAAGATGATTTAAAAAAAAAAATCTGTTGTAGACTGTCCTTTTAAATTAACAGAAAATTAACTTTCTTTTTTGTTGCTTTCTTCTTTTCAAAGATAATTATTCACACTTTTTAAAATTAAATAAAATAGCTTCTGTTAATTCACTATTTGCTGTGCAATTCTATACACATTTAACCTGTTAAAGAAATATATTTTACAAAATAAAACAATTTCACTCCAGTGAAATTATATTTTTTTACTCTGTGGAACTTGCAGATTTGCTGTCTCAGATCTATGCTTTTCTCAGCAAAAACAAAGTGGTCAAAACAACTGCTAATTCACTAAATCTCTGGCAAATTGAAAAAGAACTGTCATCCACGGCCTTATATCTTTTTTTTTTCAGCCATCCCCTTGGAAATAAGGATTGGCTAGACATAACAGCCAAGCTTGACATTGACAGGCTGTTGTAACAATCAATCAAGTCTTTAAAGACTAGGATTCTAATTGGCTAACTGAACTCCTGTGTTTTTCACAATAAAAAGTGAATGAAATATGAAATCAACAAAAACATTTTGTTTGTATATTAATTCATTCAAATGTGGGGTTTTTTATTATTATTTCTTATTTTTCATAGGAGAGCAGAAAAAAATGCTACATTTTGCATTTATTTGTACAAAAACACAGGCAAGATTAGCAAATATCTTCATAAATAAAAAGAAAAAAATAATAAGAATATATATATATATATATATATATATATATATATATATTGCTTTAGATAACAAAATATTTTAAGTTGTATTATGCTTATTTGTGATGCTCTTTGTTCATAAAAATATACAAATATAACCGATAAGCTATTTTATAAGTAAATATACAATTCATATGTAAAAGGAATATATAGTTAATAATGCATTTATGTATAAACATAACTCCATGGGAAGCATGGTATTCTCATGGAGTTTGATGTATGATCACAGGTGGATAGTTTTGAATAAATCTTAAACAAATCTTAAACAAAATCCAAATTCATAGCTGTTTTACATTTTTTTTACTTCTCCCCTACAAGCTCCATGACAGCACTTGCCCACTTTTAGAACATCCAGATTGAAGATAGTAGGGATTGTAGTTCTTCATTTAAAACACCCCCCACTGGGAAATATGGGACTAGATGTATTATTGTCTAGACAGACAATTTTTACAAGTAGTGAACTTGTCCACCAAAATTTCAACTTTATGTATATATATATTTATAGTACTGTGAAAAAAATCTAGGCATGCATGAAGAAATGGCTGTAAAGTAAGAATGCTTTCAAAAATAAAAATGTTATTTTTATCAATGAAAAATGTGAACAGAAGGAATACACGGGGGACACGCAATCTCCTTCTTCTATATTGATTTGCCACATTTTCTTCTATATTCTGTCATCTAGCCCTGATTTGCATCAAACGGATGAGAAACAAATACAGAAGTGTCTCCATGGCTCAAACACTCACTAATGTAAGTAAAATGAGCTTAAACCCTTGTATATAGTTATAAACTGGAATCTTTGTTGACTCTCCTATTGGTTTGTGCAGTGCCCACCACCTAAAAGGTGCCGAGGCAAAATCCACGAGGTGCTAGTGAAAAATATAGCGAGTGGATAAATTGATTTATTAGTACATTAGAATTATTGCGTGTTTGATGTTGAATGCATCTTTTTTCAATGAAACAAACAGTGGTATCGACGAGTGTTTAAAACTACAGGGTTTTGGCATAGTTGACTACTTTGTACAGGCCATTTCCTATCCGTGCGCGAAAAAAAATTACGGACACCTCGTTGACTGCTTAGTACATGGAGCCCTTGTTGTGACTATCCTTTGCCTTTAAAACAGCATCAATTCTTCTAAGTATCCATGTGCAAAGTCAGAGATTTTGTAGGCATTTAGTCAGGTTCATGATTAAAACAATTATACCAAACAGGTGCTAGGGTTATGTAGGTTGAAACACAATCATTAACTTTAACATAAACAGCTGGAATAAAATTGGGTGAGGAACAGCCAAACTCTGCTAACAACTTGAGATTACTGAAGACAGTATAAAGTCAAAAGTCATACACCATGGCAATACTGAGCACAGCAACAAGAAACAAGGTAGTTATACTGCATCAGCAATGTCTCTCCCAAGCAGAAATTTCAATGTAGACAGGGGTTTCCAGATGTGCTGTCTAAGCTCTTCTGAAGAAGCACAAAAAAGTGGGCAATGCTGAGGATCATAGATGCAGTGGTCGGACAAGGTAACAGTGCAGCAGATGAAAAACACATCATGCTTACTTCCTTTAACAATCAGAAGATATCCAACTGCTGTCTTGAGAAAGTCTGGTAAAAGTGGTCTTCATAGAAGACTTGTGGCCAAAACAACATACCTCCAATGTGGAAACAATGCCAAGCAACTCAACTATGCACAAACACACAGGAACTGAGGTGCAGAAAAATGGCAGCAGGTGCTCTGGACTGATAATTCAAAATGTTAAATATTTGGCTATAGTAAAATTAAGTTTGTTTGCATAAGGGCTGGAGAGTGGTACAAGAATAAATGTCTGCAGGAAACAGTGAAGACTGTATAGGTTCCTTGAAAGTTTGAGGCTGCCTTTCTGCAAATGGATTTGGGAATTTAGTCAGAATGAATGGTCTCATCTATGCTGAAATGTACAGGCAGATACTTATCCAGCATGCAATACCATCATGGAGGCATCTGATTGTTCCTAAATGTATTCTGCAGCATGGCAATGATATAGAACTTACAACCAACGTCATTAAAAATCATAAAAATATAAAGAATCCCAGCCACAGAGTCTTGGAAATCAATTCAACAAAAATGTTT
>CAJPDP010937661.1:0-10052 GCA_905336975.1 Bombina variegata variegata
TCAGCGAGGTCTGGTGGACCTGCTCCGCACTGTCGGATCAGGTCCGCCAGACCTTTGATAAATATCCCCCTATATAAGTACTCAGATAAGACCCTAAAGTAAATTAGATACTAGAAAAAAATGTCATACAAAAATAAAACATAAAACTTTATTAGAACGTGATTAAAACAATGGGAAAATTTAAAACTAAAATGCTAGCAGTAAATTATCCAGTTATAATACCGGTTATAATAGGGAGGTCACAGGGTAGCTGATTATGGCGTCAGTAAACGTAGGCAGCAGGGTTAAAGTGTGATACAGAACCCCAATACAGAGTAGTGGGATAGTGAATATGAGATTACCTAAATATTGAAAGGATTATGTTCAGGAATAGAACCCTGAACAGAAATATCTTCCAACTTGTAGAAATAGGTCAATAACCCTTGTTGGTGAAACACTCTTGACAAAAATTAGCAGGTTTAGTGCCTGTGTTTACAGCACCATACCTTCCACTGTTTACCAGTGCTACTTGAATGAGTAGTATAAATTTGTATGGGATTAATTTCAATTATTTCAATAAAAGGTTTGAAGCGAAATAATCATGTTACACAGTATACTAGTATAATGTATGATATAATGTTTCACTAAGAAAGAGGGGTAGGTTGTACCACCATACCCTTATAGCCACTGTAAAAAAATATTAAACAGTTAATCTAAGTAATATTACCTATTATCGCTGAACTTAAATTGGTTATGAGTATAATCTAAAAAAAATCACTAAATATTCACTTACTTGCTAGATACTATAGTATAGATGAAGAATTAAATCTCCCTTGGTATCATATGAATCTCATAGATCACAGAGTAAATCTACTATAAGTAAAAAACAGTTATTTAATGTTATAGCTCATAACGTACCAATATGCTAATAGTTAATATCAGTTCATTACTGAACACTCAAAATAAGAGTGTCAGTTCTATATGTAGCAGTATTAATACTTGTTACTGTATTAATGTAACTAAATAGTCAACTTATCTATTGTGACTGTAAGCAAATTGTACTATAGAGCTTAAAATAAGCAGTGGTAATAGCAAGAGGTTCCATCTTTAATATGGCTTGTAGCCGCCAGTAACATTCACATTATATGTATATTGAATTCAATATGGCTGATATGCCCCCAGGTTCTAATATTGACAGCGGTAGTGACACGCTATATATAAACGTTGGAGCCAGGCTGCCTGATAATACACTGAATATTTGCTGCTATTACCCTTGTGATTAGTTATTTCCCATAAGTTACTACTGGCAAGTATTTAAAATTAGAGAGCTCCCATCAGCTCGCTCCCCTCCCTTGACATGTTTAGCCGGGTAAAGGGCTTGTATGGCTAGTATAAACTCTGGGGGAAAACCAAATACCCTGAGTACTTCCCATAAGTAGTCCCAACTGACCCAGTCAAAAGCTTTTTTGTCATCCAGAGACAAGGCCAGAAACGGGATCTACTTTCTTTTTGCTTCATATAGAATTTGTAGGATATACCTGGTGTTATTTAGACTCTCCTGTCCAGGTATGACGCCCACCTCGTCTACATGATTTGTCATGATTTTGGCGTAAAGTTTAGTATCTAAATTGATTAAGGATATTGGTCTATAGCTAGAACATACTAGAGGATCCTTATCAGGTTGTAGGATAGTGATGATGGACGCCTCCAGAAATTATTTTAGTATTTTCCCAGAGGAGGCTATATAGTTCTCTTAATAGAATTGCGCTCAGCAGCTCGATACATTTTTTGTAGAAGTGGCCAGTAAAGCCATCTGGACCCAGGGCCTTCCTAACTTCAGTTGTCTGAGAGTGAATCCTAGTTCCTCCGGTGAAACAGGAGAACTGTGAAGGTCAGACTGTTCTTGATTTATAGTGGGTAATTTCAAGATTTTTATATGTGTTTATGTCGCCTATAGAAGCTTTCTGATCAGATTCTAAGTTGTAGAGAGAGGAATAATATGTTTGAAATGCCTCACCAATGTCATTAGGAGAATGGGCAAGATGATCACCTATCTTAATTGAAGTGATCTTAGTTGGGCTTGCCTATTACGTAATTTGGTAGCTAGTAAAGAGTTGACTTTATTGTTGTGGTAGTAAAATATTTGTTGAAACTTAGCGAGAGTACCCTGAACTCTGTTGAGTTCAACGTCAACTGCACTGCCTTAGCTACTGTGGAATCAGTTTTTTGGAGATCTGTGAGGAGTCAAAGTAGACAGGTCATCTCAGCTAAAGATGTGCCTTTTTCCTTTTCTTATCCTCTTATTTAAGTCTTAAGGGAGGCTCAGACTATTTCGGTAGGAGTCTGTTTATTATCATTGAATGCTAAGCACTCCCCTAATTCTTTTTAAGGTTGGCAATGGAAGGGGTTATCTAATAGCTAATCCTCCACTCACCAATGTGCCACTGGAGAATGAGTGTGAGTCTGACCAGGAGGTAAGATCAATTTTAGAATTCTTAATCAAAATAAAAATCCAGGTCCCTATGAAAAAGTGGTCTATTTTGGAGTAGGACTGATGGGTGCTAGAATAGCAAGTGAAATATTTATATGTCGGGTGCATAGCTTTCCAAATATCATATAGGCCATCTTGTGCTTTAAGAGTATTGCAGGAGTTAGACACAGAGCTTGTGGATCTAACGAACAATATAGATTTTACCAACCATTTGTTCATACTAGGATACCAGACCAAATTGATATCACCACCAATTACTAATTACCATTGTTTCACAGTGGATACCAATCTAAGGATCTTCCTAATTAATTTAAGTTGTTTGGTGTTGGGTGCATATATGTTGACTAGAGTAAATATTCTGTTATTAAGCTAAAAATGGGAAAAAAGGTGGGAGATAATGAGAAGAAGAGAAAGAAAATACCAGGTATACTGCAGGCCCTACTGGACCACCACAAGGAGATGAAATAATAAAGTACCTGTTAATGAGAGAATACGTTATAATATCAGATATTAATTAGGTTCCTTAATGGGCACAAAAGGCAAGTAGTAGATAGCAGATAGATATCGCTCAAAAAAAAGAAAGGATAAATATATGTAACCGTAATTATTGAGATAGTCGAATAAGTAGTGTCAAAATGAAAGAAATAGGCATGAGTCTTAATCAGATATAAGTCATTATTTAACAATCAGATAGCTATGTATTGAGTTGTGAGATAGATGAGTTAAATTATCATTTAAGATAATTGAAATAGCTATCAGACTCAATCTAAGAGGTGTATTTGAAACCTTTGTCTATCAGCGGGTAAGCACCCCTTAGTCTAAAGTATCTTGGTAGATTCTGGGGATAATGAAAAATACAAAAAAATGGAAATATCAAGATAAACTAGGTGCCCAATAGGGCTGTGTTAGATTTAGAGGGGGGGTGGATTTTGCAAAATAATGGTGATTGGGAGTAAACGATAGAAAGTGTTGGGAGAGGAAAGAATCCCCAAAATAACTGGAGTATAATGAGTGAATGTGAAAGGAGATGGGAATTGGGTCTTCCTTCCCATACTAGCTAATTAATTTAGTAGATAATGGGAGCCACTTAGTAGTCTAGAGGACCTAATATATTTTCTAACATTTCTCTCCCATTCAGTATCAAAACAGCAACATATTACATAAGTCTTCAATTCTAAATAATCTCTGAAATGAGAACCAATTGATCATACAAGGGAACTAACTATAGTGTACTTGAAGAATGAATGACTATCTAAAATATAGTGAACTCAAACAGCAAGGTCATAAAAGGAAACGCATACATTACATCTGAAATGAATACGTTCACAAGTGATCTCCAGGCAGAGCAGGTCCTGAAGAGGTTCACATTCTCTTGGGTGCTTAACATTCACTAACTTTCACTAGCCAGTGTTAAATTTCCACTCACCAATGGCTAGTGGGCTAGTGGAAATTTGAGCCCTATATATATATATATATATATATATATATATATATACTGTATATATTTTATTTATTTTTTCATTATTTTTAATTTTTTTGTGATTTTAACCACTACATTTTATTTTCTGCCCTTGGCAATAAAAGGGTTAAACATAATGGGCTAGAATACAGGTGGAGCACTAGTTAGCGCTTTTGTTCGAGTCCTAACACCACCAGAAGTAAAGCAGGAAAGTTAGTTCAGGAGTGTGCACGTGTCTCTAGCACTCTATGGCAGCAATTTTGCAACAATGTTATACATTAGCACGAGGACTAGATGGCAGCACTATTCCCTGCAATGTAGTTCTCCAGACGTGCATGCTATCTATCTAGATATCTCTTCAACAAAGAATAACACGAGAACAAAGCACATTTGATAATAGAAGTAAATTGAAAAAATAAAATGGATTCTTATTCCGAATCGTGAAAGAAAAAAATGTGTTTTTCATGTCCCTTTAGATTCCTATTTATTGTTGTTTTATCACTAGAAAGGCCTGTTTGTCTGTTAAAAAAAAAAGATGCATAAGATGTATGGGTGCCCTTAACAAGAGAGTGCACAATTAAGGTGAAACCAACAGTAAGCAAAAATGATTGTGTCATTTAAGCACGGAAACATGGTCCTTAAAGGGACACTGAACCCAAATGTTTTCTTTTGTGATTTAGTTAGACCATGCAATTTTAAGCAACTTTCTAATTTACTCCTAGTATCAAATTTTCTTCATTTATTTGAAATGCCAGAATGTAAGTTTAGATGCCAGCCCATTTTTGGTGAACAACCTGGGTTGTCCTTGCTGATTGGTGGATAAATTCATCCACCAATAAAAAAGTGCTGCCCAGAGTACTGAACAAAAAAAAAACAAAAAAAAAAGCTTAGATGCCTTCTTTTTCAAATAAAGATAGCAAGAGAACGAAGAAAAATAATTGATAATAGGAGTAAATTAGAAAGTTGCTTAAAATTGCATGCTCTATCTGAATCTGAATCTGAATTTGGGTTCAGTGTCCCTTTAAGTGGTTAAACAATGATTTTTCAGAGCATTTGAATAGGATTTATCATCAAAACCATCAGTCAATTGTTGAAAATAGTTTTTTATATATATTGTGCTGACCTGAATTGGACAGTATTATACCATGCTATTAAATGACTAGATCAATTTGTATAAACCCCATGTTTGTAACCATTAGTAACATTCAGACACTGCTTTCAAAATTAGGAAAGTTTTTAAAACTCAAAAAATAATAAAACAAATAAATTGTCATAATTTAGTTTTAATATAAGGATGGATTTAGTACATATGAAATATATTTAACGTATTTTAAATTAAACACTTCAAATAAGATTTAACCAGAAATATTAAAAAATGAAAAGTTAAAAAGTGCAAACCACCTTTCATTTTAATTAGATATTTTATATTGAAAATCTAGGAAAAGATTTTATTTTTAGATTGGACATAGTAATAGTATTTTAAGGTACAACGTATATATAATACAAGGGCAATGAATTTCAACAAAGGATCTGTATGAAATAATTTAAATAAGTTTGTTAAACTAAATAAAAAAAACGTATTTAATTGTGTTTACCCAGAAATCTTTACTTCTTAATTTAAACAGCATAAACATCTGGACTAACACAATCATAGAAACATGGCAGTAGTCAAGTAAATCTTGTGGAAAATAATGAAATTAGATCCCTGGTGTTGTGACAGAGTAAGGGCAGGATACATCAGTTCGATGTTAATAAAATTTCCATGAATGACTGAATACAATTAAGAAATTGTCAGTTGCGGCAATGAACTTTTGTAGCTCATAGATGTTTGCATTATTTGATTATGCTTGCAATTTTAAATTGTTTATTAGTGTCTGTGTTGGGATATTAATTATGACCTTTATTACAGCCTACAATTAAACAAGTTGCAAACCAACAAGCAGCTTGTGTTATGATAACAAAAGATTTGAATTGTATACAAGGTATATAGTTGCTCTCAGTATGTAAAATAACGGGAGATAGTCACATTATTTTTTAATTTAGTGCATGTCTTCAAGAAAGCTCGTAGATCACTTAAAAATTGCCTCTAGAGAATGAAATAAATTGTAGCAACAGAATTTCCACAGCTAGCAAGAAAATAAATTTAAAATGTCATTAAATGGCAAAAAAAAAATAGTTCAATATAGAGTTTAAAGAGACAGTGCTGTAAAAGCAAAACTTTCATGATTCAGATATAGCATGCAATTGTAAACAACTTTTCAATTTGTTTGTATTATAACATTTTCTTCATTCTCTTGATATCCTTTTGTTGAAGAGTACACCTCTATAGGCGACTAGGAGCTGCAGCTAAGTGTGCATGTGTTTAGCAGTGTATATTATTTCAACAAAAACACTGCTGCCATAGAGGGCTAAAGCCACATGCATATGCTCCTGAGCCCCTATAAGCATACCTAAGTTAAGTCTTACACAAAGGATACCAAGAGAACTAATGAAATTGTATAACAGAAATAAATTTGAAAGTTGCTTAAAAAGTGTAAATGTAAAACTTACACTATGCCCCCCTCCCCCCACCAAATATGATGCATGCAAGTGCAACCAGAAAAATGGCTGCAATGCCTTACCCAGGAGCTCTTAGTTTAATAAAAGAAGGATCCATATCATACATTTTACTGATTTTAATGAAGTTCTAATCTCTGGCATTAGTGCAAGTTGTTTGTTTTTGCCATTTATTTTTCCTATATTTTCCCCATAAGAGTAGGATTCAGAAGGAGCATGCAATTTTAAGACACTTTCCAATTTACTTCAATTATCAAATTTTATCCAGTCTTTTTATATGAACACTTTCTGAAGCAGAAGCTCCTACTGAGCATGTGCATACATTTACAGGGTATATGTATACTAATCTGTGATTGGCTAATGTCCGTCTCATGATGCAAGAGGCCAGAAAATGGGAGAAAAAATAAGTGTGCCAGAAAAAATATCTAAATTCAGAGTAAGTGCTATTGCATTATCTTTTTATTATGCACTTGTTAATTATGCAATTCTACTGTATTTAGTGGTCCTTTAAGTAGTTACGCTAAGCCAGAACTTTTATATATAAGAATACATGCCAACATTTTCTGAAAGCTTTCCAGGACTGGGAGGTGAGGGAAACTTGTGTGTAGTGAACACAGGTGTTTGTGGGTAGAGCAGCAAAGGAGCTGATAGGCTGATTCCCAGCTGTGCCTTGGTTGGTGTTAAGTGTGTCGTCGGCAAGGTTAAAGGGATATGAAACCCAAAAATGTTCTTTTATGACTCAAGCGGAGCATGCCATTTTGAAAAACGTTCCAATTTACTTCTATTATCAAATTTGCTTTGTTCCCATGAAATTCTGTGTTGAAGAGATACCTAGGTAGGCATCTGGACCACATGGCAGGAAGTGGTGCTGCCCTCTAGTGCTCTTGCCAATAGATAAAATTCTTGAAAAACTGTTGCTATATAATGCTCCAGAAATGGGCAGGCTCCTAAGCACATATCCCTGCTTTTTAATAAAAGATACCAAGAGAACTAAATAAAATTGATAAGTTAGAAAGTTGTTTAGAATAACATACTTTATCTGAATAATGAAGGAAAAAACTTAGGTTTCATATCCCTTTAACTTATTTTGTTTATCACATTTATATTATTGTATAAGTGGTCTTAAGACCACTACGTAACCTGTCCACCACCTAAAAGTTGCAACTAGCCAATTGGTCACATCGAGGTCCCGCGGACATGATTGGCAGTAGTGAATCATGTCCGCCTCACCTATGATAAATGGAGCCCAAAGCATCAAAGCAAGAACATGGCCTCATTAATCAACAGAAGGGGTGATACAATTAGACAGAGACATAACATAACAGACAGGCAACCTGGAATAGTACTGACCTGCAGTACACATAAAACATTAAAGAGATTACCACAGCACGGGACGGACGTTCTGAATGCTGACCCCCTTACCTTAAAGTGAAGGTCAACTTTGATGAATGAAAGCCTGGTTTTTAAAAATACTATTAAAAACAGGGGCATTTTCATTCATCAAAGTTTATAAAGCAGCAGTTTTGTTTAAAAACTTACCTCTCTTCTCTTCACAGCCGGAGCAGCTTCCACCGCCCGCAAAACCTCTCTTCATACGTCAGCTATGAAGAATCCGGCTTCCTCCAATCGGGGCATGGCCTCAGGCGATGTTTGCTCTGGGGGGGAAGCCGGATTCGTAGGAAGAGAGGTTTCGCAGGTGGTGGAAGCTGCTCCGTCTGTAAAGAGGAGAGAGGTAAATTTTTAAACAAAACTGCTTCTTTATAAACTTTGATGAATGGAAGTGCCCCTGTTTTTAATAGTGTTTTTAAAAACCGGGCTTTAATTAATTAAAATTGACCTTCACTTTAACTTATATGATAAAGATTAAAACTCGGCGCACAGTGCAGCCTGAAAAAAGCTCATAGTACCGCAGGAGGGGTAAAGTGGAGTGGAGGGAGGAGATTTCTACAGCAGCTGAAACAGTCCTAAAAAAATCTGACACCAACTCTGTCATAACACATACACTGCCTTCAATGACGCTGTCCCTCCACTTAGCAATGAGAGGCAATTAACCCTTTGTTGCCCTTTAGAGACTGAAATAAACTGTACTGCAAAGACAAATCAATAATAGGGGCTTGTACATGGTGCCCCACTTCCTCCTTGCCTTGAAGTGAAACTTGCACTGCCCCTCCTAAAATGCGCGCAGTGTTCACATAAAGGGAATGGCCGGATCTGCTGTCACTGACATCACTCATTTTTACTGCCTGTCATCATTGCACACTAAAAATCTAGCTGTGCTACTCATGCAGTGGGGCCCCTGACTCTAGTCACCCCTTTAACCCCACTTACCCCAGATCTTCTGTCTTCAACCCCAGATCTTCTATCTTCAACACAAGATCTTGATTGCTGCCTGCTGCAAGCACGTGCTGCCCTATCTGCCGCACTTTTTCTATGTACTGCTGGCTGGCTCATCATGCTCCTCCCATCCACCCATTTCCTTTCCAGTCACATTCCTAGTGCTGTGTGAATAATGAATGTGACCGGGCTTAGCTGGAGCAGCATGGGGTGGTGAGGAAGCCAGTGCGGTGGAGGATGGGTGTGTGTGCCGTACATATTACCCAGCTAAAGCAGCAGCCCAGAGTAAAATGTAAAAAGCAAAGTTCCTGCTGCAGCACATTCAATCACCTGCTCCAAGTTCCCTGGTGTCATCCCTCCCCAGGGTGTGTCCCCCCACCCCGCACCACCCTAGTGATGCCACTGTGTATGTGCATGTGTTTATGTGCATGTATATGTCTGAATGAAGTGTTTTACACTTAACCATCAATAAAATGATGGCTTAGCGCACCATCGGCTTAGCGCTGAAGCCATATCCAACATAAATTTTACTACTCAGCCCAATAGATTCAGTGCTTCTGGGCTATTTGACATACAGATGAAGAAAAAGACAGGGATTCCGGAATAGTAGCCAATATCAGTAGTGTTCTTTAATTCAGCAGGTAGTAAATAAATACAGCAGCTTCATATATCATATATATATCATATATTTGACATACAGATGTTTGTGCACACTAGACTATCACTTGAGCACTAAAAAATAACTTTAAACTTATTATGGGCCAGATTACGAGTGGAACGCTAAGTTATGCGCAATTGAAAAAGGGTATATCAAGGGTGTTTGCGCGTCTCGGGTTTTCCACTCGTATTACAAGTTGAAAGTAAACACAATCGCATGAGCGTAATTGAAGTTAACACTCATCGGGATAGCGCATCCTCAGAGTTGTGGTTAACTTTCACAAAACACCTCAAAAATGCATTACAAAGTATAGTTACACTCATAATAACACTATCTAGAAAAAAATATTAAATTAAAATATTGCACAAAAATTTTATAAGGGTTCAAAGATATGTTAGAAAAAAGATAAAGAGAACAAGAGGGGCTCCTCATGTGCATATCAATATGCTATATAGTGATGTGAATCAAGTAAGCCAAGTGGGTACTCACATGCGACTATAGTACACTTATGTACTGGTAGGTGCAGGCTGGAGTCTTAGGGTGTACCAGCTAACCCTTTCAGTAGAACCAGATGA
>CAJPDP010937996.1:0-14277 GCA_905336975.1 Bombina variegata variegata
AGGGGGTGGGAGGTGTCAGATGGGAGCTAAAATTAACCTTACAAGCTACCTAGTTAACACCTTCACTGCCCGGAATTTCAGGACTGTGGTGCGTAGCTGCAATAAATAATTTTAGTGAGAAACCCTAAATTTGTGAAAAAGTTAATGATTTATTTAATATAATTGTATCTGGCAGTGAAACGGTGGCATGAAATATATCAATACCTTAGGTTGTCTATTAAAATAAAATATGTAGTTTTGATAGGTAAATAAAAAACAAAGCTTTATTTCTGTTTAAATGTAGTGATAGCAAAAATGCTAAAAATTCTCTAGTAATTTGGGCAAGTTTTTCTCTTAAATTCCCACCATTGAAGGGGTTAAAACATGCCCAGTATCCCCCAGTATATCCATCATGCCTACACGCAAATGTTATTTACATTGTTTTCCAGTGATCAGAATTTATTTGGATTACAATAGGTAAATAGGTATTTCCCTTACACATTGTACAAAGTGGTCAATTCAAAAGGACTGAAATGGAACTATAAAGGGACAGTCTACATCTTAAAGTCTTACCTTACATTAAGCTGCAAATAGCCTCTGGCACCCTTTCTATATCATTCAGCAGGAATGGTTAAAAAAGTTATTTTAAAAAGAATATTGTTTCTGGACACTTTGAAATGGCTTCCAAACTACGCCCACTGATGATGTCATGATCTGAGCTGCATATGGCATCCAATCACAAAAGCCTCACTAGTTGGATTCAGCAAACTGTCAATTGTATTCAGCAGAGTGCAAAGATGCAGCTCTGATCGTGATGTCATCAGTGGGTGAAGTTTGGTGGCCATTTCAAAGTGGCAAGAAACAATATTCTTTTTACATTTTTTTACTGTTCTTGCTTTATGAAAGAGAATGGGGTGCAGGAGGCTATTTGCAGCTTAATCTAAGGTAAGACTTTAAGATGACTAAGGTGCAGACTATCACTTTAAGAGATGTGAAAGGGCCAGTGCATATGTTTCACTTGGATTCCCAGTTTTAATCCTGATAAGTTTTTAACAACCAAAAACATGTTTTCAGGAACTATTAGTGGCCAAATCTATTTTGGATTGTGATCAACTAAAAAACACACTTTCCATATCAGCCAAAACCAAGTTATAAGGAGCTGATATTGGAAATATTTTGATTGAGGCCTTAAGATGTTCTAGGTTTATGCATAGATTGGTCATCTAGTGGTGGTAATATACACAGGGGGTGACAGTGAGATGGATGTTGACCACATATAATATTATTATTATTTTAATTATTTTTTTATCATCTATTTGTTTAGTGCCGCAAAATTCCATAGCGCTGGGTACAGAGATAGGAGTATACAACAACAAATTTGTGATAAGATACAAATATATAACAGAGTAAACAAAGCTAGTACAGAAGGGTCCTTCTACAAAGAGCCTACAGTCTACCTATACTTGACCGCTCACTTTCAAAAGTTTCATACAATTCAATTCTGGCTGTTTTCTCTTTTTAATTTTGTTGGAATAAAAGTTACATTTAATATGAGCGAATCGTTCCTTTTTTCTTTTTGTCATGCCAATTGACCATCTGATATTCGCTAAGTTTTCTGCACGCTACTGAACAGCTGGTTGGGAATCCATTACACGCCCCTGTGTGATGTCATCCATCCGGTGCTGAAGCCTGTGAAGGAGCACAGCGGCGTCAAAGCCAGAGAGATTGCTGCCGGTCTGCACCGGAGTTAAGTGGCACTAATCCCAGGAAGGTACCTGTACCGGTTTCTATAAAGTTCTGTGTGGGAGCACAACCGTGTGGATGTCAGACAAGTACCGGTCGAAAATCCTCACGAAGGTATGTGCAGGAGCCTGATATAGGGAGTGCTAGTTATGAGAAGGTAGAATGTGAACTAAATGTTTACGAGAGCATTGGTCTCTGTTATCCTGTCTAGGCACTTGTCGAGCTCCGGGATATACAATCCAACTCGATGCTCATAGTACTTTGTTGAAGTATTTTTGTTTATTTCCCACCAGTATATATATATATATATATATATATATATATATCACTTTTTTGCTTGTGACTTTTGCATATACATACTTATAGCTAATACACGTTCTTTTGTGTTTCTTTGTCTATAAAATTGGTGTTAGCTGGTGACACCAGTGTTAGGTATATTTGATCAGTTTATTTGATCAGTTCAGTTAGCGTGCAGTATGGAAAACAGCCAGCCACTATTTTACTCCTTAATGCATGCCACGGCAAGAATATATAATCCTATGGACTGTAAAAGGATTTTTTCAGATGACAAGGGAGTTCTTAACCTCGGTTCCCTATTTGAAACAATGGAACATTTATTGTTAAGAGAAGCCAGAGTCCCGTGGGATATTTGAACATTTGATAGATAAATCAAAACTAATATGATACCTAGAGGTCTACGTGTGTTCAAGTTTCCCACTTTTGAAGTGGATACCAGAGACAGTGATTAATAAATTCTTGGAACCAAGTACAATCTGTTTGATCATTCAGACTGATGTTGTTACTTATTGATAAGACCAAATTGCTTGTACAAATCAGACAGGAGATAGATCACTTGCAATGTGAGATGAACAAATGTAGTAGTGAATTTGCCAGATTTGATGGTTTACTCAAGGATACTGTAGCACAAAGCATGATAATGATAATAGAAAATAAACAAACAAAATATCTTAGGGATAAATCTGACTATACGTCAAACAATGTGTACACAACGCACACAGCACAGTCGTATCCAACCTATGAATAAGAATAATAAAAACAACCCTAAAAAACCCCACAGACGTAGGGGCTAAAATAGCAACATAAAATCTGTATAATTTTCAGAGAGTGCCACTGAATGACAGATGACAGATTTTCTGACAGTGAGGAAACCCCAATTCCACAAACAGGCATATTAAAACAAACAAACGTCAACACTTCTGCAGTCTCCAGTAGTCAAACCTACAGTAAAAACCCAGTAATATTGACACCAGTAAGGGTTCCAGATATAAAACACTCCAAACTTCTATAAATATTAATAACACACCACCCATTGCTAGTAAAAGGGTTGACCAGGATACTTTAGATTGGGTTTTTCCAATGGAACTGGGTCCCACGGGAGACATGATACAGTTACACAAAACACAGGAAAGGTATCAGCTCCGGGAGGTCGTCCCCAGAGCAGATACAAGAAGAGAATGTGATCAATTTTTTTATCACAGCAACTTACATCTGAACAATATAAGGTTTTAAGCTATGGCTTAACGTTTGCACCAACAACAAATTGTGATGTTTTTCAGACAATATTGGATGTGAATCAACTAATTAGGAACACCACTCTAAGAAAACATTATTCAGGTAAGGAAATGTATACACAACAGGGACCTACACATGATTCTTCTATTTGTGTACCAGAGACCTTTACTTTTCAAGAGTCCTGTGATGTTGTGACCTTACAGGATCTCCAGATGGAGACAGGGATGGGTCCCAGATCCACATATAAAGGTGCATCATTTAAGATCAAATCAAGTTCTACCCCATACAGAGTAGGGGACATATAGTGGAAACATTCTTCAACATAATTGAATCAGACCTAATGATGTTAAAATTTTAAATAGGTCATACAAAACAAAATCTTACTAAGCAGGAGAGAATAGCTCTGAAATCACTCAGGACAACCATAGATTAGTCATCAGGCCTGCAGACAAAGGGGTAAAGTTGTTGTTATGGATAAAGTTCAATATGTAGGGGAATCCTTGAGACAACTGACTAATGAGAAAGACTACAGAATTCTACATAGAGACCCCAAAAGTCAATATAGAACTGAATTGCATCAAATCTTGGATGATGGTTTGGAACAGGGTTTTCTGGATGAGAAGACAGTGAAATATCTAGATGTTGAGAATCCCAGAATAGCCCTGTTCCACCATCTTCTACAGGAATGCAATACGCACAAACAGAATACAGATTTAAAGGGAGTATCTTTGTAACATGGTATAGTGCACAATTTCCACAGGTAGCTGCCATAGTTCGTAAACCTTTCCCCATTTTGACAGCAGATGACAAACTGACTGATCTAGTTAAAGATGGTGTAAGATGCTGCTCTAGAAAATGTCATACCCTAGGGTCTATACTTTCACCTACTCAATTAAAAACAGAAACAGTTACATCCAGTTTGTGGGTGAGGTGTGTGGGGATGTACAAGTGTGGCCACAGGAAATGCAGACCCTTTAAGCACTTGGATATAACTAAGACATTTACATCTCATGTTACGGGTGAAATTTTTAATATAAAGTCTTTCTTAAACTGCATGTCTACACACAGGTAATTTACCTCATTAACTGTGAATCTTGTTTGGTTCAGTACATAGGTCTCACGTCCAGGGACATTAAGTCCAGAATAAGAGAACATTTCTCGACCATCAGCTTCAACTCCTCTGGTTCAACATTTTGTCAATAAACACAATGGTGATCTAAGTTCCTTTCAATGGCGAGTGATAGAAAAGGTAACAAACGTGAGAGAGGGGGTGATTTTGACATGCTCTTAGCTAAACAATCTTCTGGATATTTAGACTCAAAACTAGAGTGTCCTATGGTCTTAACTCTAGATACGACTTAATTAATTACTGGGAATGAATACACACATTTTTAAGGTGTATACATATCTAGCCCATTCTGTATTAGACTCAGAAATTGCATTACTTTATCCATAGCTTGTTACTCTATCTATTTGTAAATTATTCAAGATACATTTTCTACAAAATACTAATTTTTTGTCTTTATAATAAAGCACAGGTGCTGTCGTATCATGTATATTATTATTCATTACGTTGCAAAGTGCTAATTTAATTGAATATAATTATATATGACAGCCAAATATGTCTATGCTATGTGTAGTAGGAACATGCCATTTATTGTGTGAATATAGGTTTGTTTTTACCAATATAGATAGAGTAACTATAGGTGTATTGCTCTGGGGTTACTCTGCTTTATATCAGTACTGATGCACAATACGGTATTATTTCAAATATTCAGTTAAAGATACTGGAAAAAAAAGGGATACTATATAAGCACTTAAAGTTAACCCCTTTATGTATTATGTATGTGTACATCATGGGTGGTTAAAACGTTAAACTTTATTAGATCATAATTAAAATGTGGATATTAAAACTAAAATGCTAGAAATAAATCAGCTTATTTCAAAGGGGAGTTACTCAAATAATATATATCACAGTTGTGTTAGATACCAGGTAATGACAATAACCCGATCAGAGTAACTCCAATATAGTGACATATTATAATTCCTCAATAAGACTACTGATGGCTCTCGAGATATATAATGTGGCAAATATACAGATATTGTATTCAGCTTAAATAACCTACCCACTATGTGAATGGTTATTATTTGCAACCATATGATACAATTATGGTTACAATACAATTGCTCAAGATTAGGAGGATATTATTACAGCTGGGAACAACAATAGTCTTGAATATTTGACTAACACAGCTTCAACACAGTTTCAGGGCTAAATATATTAAATATCAATATTATATTTGACTATTCAGGCAGAACGGTCTGTTTTTTTTTAGCCTTCTGTCCGTTTCCATGTAATGCCAAGTAATTAAAAGAAATATATTCACAGCTGTAACCTGCTGGTAAGTTATAGTATTATGCGTTTCAGAGATAGCTTGCCATGTGTAAAGTAGTATGCATAGGAGTATAAAGAGGGGTTAATTGTATCTCTCGGTTATCTTTGAAGATACCTCCACATAGGATAAAAATAATCCCCAGTTAATACCAGCTAGGTTGTACCACCCTGCTCATATAAATACATTATATTAAAGGGTAATTAAATCCTAAGGTAAAGTAAAAACCACTGCTATTAAATTACAAGTTTAAGGTATACAAAGAGACTTAAAGGGACAGTCTACTCAAAATTAAACTTTCATGATTCAGATAGGGCATGACGTTTTAAACAACTTTCCAATTGACTTTTATCATTAAATTTGCTTTGTTCTGTTGGTGGTATTTTTCAAAAGCTAAACCTAGCTAGGCTCAAACTGATTTCTAAACTGTTGTTAGCTGTTAAATTCTTATTAGAATGATTTAGCGGGAGTTGATAGATTTCCCTACTCACAATTTCGTTGTATATTTCTATGTGTCTAGATGTGTTCATTTTTGGCACATATTTTGATTTGTTTTTAATGAGTTCTCTCCAGTCTGCATCAGAATTGTCCTCGTTATTTTCCAAAAGTTCTTCCATTATCTGTAATGTAATTCTTTCTTCTTTAGACCATTCTATTTCATATTCTGTATTTGATTTGTATTTGTTATATCATCTTTTCTCATGTATTGTTCATTAAAAAATAGTTTTCTTAGATAAAATTGTATATCTAAGTTACCTGTGATAAAACATTTCTATGTTTAGATGATAGGATTTTTTTTTTTTTTTGGTTTCAAATAAAGCTTTATTAAAAAAAAATTGGTTCATTACAACAGAAATTGAATGGACACATTGCTCATCATCTTAAACACATAAAAGTATGTCTTTTTTTTGTCTAGTTCTAACATTGAACAGTTCTACACAGTTTTTCACATGTCCTTAACCGTTTTGTTACCGTGAGGGTTGACAATACTGTACAATTGCCCCCTGTCTTGTCCCCTGGTAGGTCAGAGTTGACCTTTCTTAGGTCTCGAGTATAGGCACAACAGTAATAGTAGTGTGGTTGTTTCATATGCTGTCAGCGTATTGCTAGGTTATCTCTATTGGGCGTTTGACGTGTGAAATATATGTGTGAAGAGGATATCCCACCACATTTCTATCCCCTTTCTCCTATTCTATTGCCCGACTCAGCATGCTTATTCTTATGTTGTTGTGGTCAGTCATCTGTCTAACCGTTCCATGTCAGTGTTATGTTGTTTCCATTTCATCACCATTAGTTCGTGTGTTTCAACTGTGCCTACCCTTAAGTGGTAATATCTCTCCATTGTTAGTAAGTGTTCTACTTGTGTTCTCCATTCTGTCCCCGTGGGCACCGTGGCGGATTTCCAATGCCTCGGGATCAGTATTTTGGCACTATTAATAAGCAATACCAGCAATGCTTTTGTTACACTATCTGTCAATTTGGGAAGTGCTGTGTAAAAGAGAATTAACGGGTCATTGGGTACCTGTTTCCCAGCTATGTCTGTCATTTGTTTTATTATCTCCACCCAATATGTGTCCAGTCTGTCACATTTCCACCATATATGTGTGGGAGTCCCTATTTCGCCGCACCCTCTCCAACACATTTTGCTTGTTGTCTTGTAAATCTTATGAATTCTACTGGGCATGAGGTACCATCTTGTTAAAAAATTGTAATTTGTTTCTAAAACCCTCGTAGATATTGATGATTTTTTGGTGGCTATGAAGGCTTTGCGCCAACCTTTGTCGTCTATGTTAATACCCAGCTCTTTCTCCCATGCTTTAGTGTATGCTGGTAGATGGTGATCGTCCTCCACCAGCAGTTGTTTGTACAGTATGGATATCGCGTGTCTTGTAGTATGTTTCTGGCAGCATAGGTTCTCAAATGGCGTGAACTGTCTTGTTAGCTGTCTTTTGTGTGGATGGGTGTCTATGAAATGTCTCAACTGTGTGTGTGAGAACCAGTTCACACCTATTTCCGGGTGACTATCTACAATGTCCTCTAGTTTTCTCATCTCACTGTTCTGTAGTATTGTTGCGATGACCCTGGTTTTTATATGGCCTCCGTGCTCTGCATAAGTGTCTCTAATACTCCCCGGCAATGTTTTGTTATTACTTATCGGGGAGTGTATGCCTGATATGTTTGTGGAAGTGGCTATCAGCCTATCCCATGTCGTGAAAAATTCAGTCATGATAGGGTAACTTTGAATCACATCTGGTCTTTGTCTGTGGGGAGTCCAGGCTGCTATTCCTGCATTGTTTAGGCCTAGTATGTGTCTGTCCAGCTGTACCCATTGTTTGTGTGTGTTGTTTGTGCACCAGTCCACTAATCTATGAAGGGATACAGCTAACTTGTATGTTTGAATGTTTGGAACCCCCAGCCTCCTCTGTCTCTAGGTAGATACATTGTTTGCTTCGCTATCCTTGGCCTGATGCCCTGCCATATGAATTGTTCCATTAGCGACTGTATCTTACTGATGTATGAGAGTGGTATATGTATGGGTGTTGTCTGTAGTAAATATAGTATCCTCGGGAGGACATTCATTTTTATTACATTGATTCGACCTATCCACAAAATGGACTTATTTTTCCAGCTAGATAAGTCTGCTGATAACTCCTCTTCGAGTTTTTTGTAATTTGCTTGAAAGACCGTTTTTGTGTCTGCCGCTAAGTATATGCCTAGGTATTTTAGCTTTTGGTTTTGCCTTTTTAAGTGGCAATCAGGTATTAATTGCTCTAGCGTAGTCTCATCGTAAGTCATGTTCATTAATTCTGACTTAGTGGTATTGACTAGGAAGTTGGACACCTGGCCAAATTCCTGAAACGATTCTAGCGCTCTTGGTAAGGATCTTTCTACATTAGTTAGCAGAAGCAGGACATCATCCGCATATAGCGCCAGTTTGTATTCCTTATCACCTACTGTGACCCCTGTTATCTGTGTGTCGAGTCTTATCCTTTGCGCCAATGCCTCTATTGTCAGAGCAAAGAGCAGAGGGGAGAGAGGACATCCCTGTCTCGTGCCATTCCCTATATGTAGGCTGCCTGATAAGAAACCATTTACCTTTACTTTAGCCGTGGGATGCGAGTATAATGAGAAAATTTGAGTTAGAAATTTGGAGCCGAATTTCATGTTTTGCAATAATGCCTTTAGGAGTTGCCAATTTACCCTGTCAAAATCTTTTTCCGCGTCTGTAGAGACTATAACCATTGGGATGCTATTCACTTTGACATATGAGATGATCTGTAGGGCCTTTAAGGTGTTATCGCGTGCCTCCCTTCCCGGTACAAACCCCACTTGATCTGTATTTATCAGTTTGGGCAGGTATCTGTTTATCCTAGTAGCTAGAATTTTTGCGAAGATCTTGATATCTGAATTTAATAATGATATCGGGCGAAAGTGTTCTGGCCTATCTGGCTGTTTACCTGGCTTCGGTAAAACGGTGATATGTGCCTCTAACATGTTAGTCATAAACCCTGCCTCTGGGGTAAAGGAGTTAAATAAATTTGCTAAGGGTATTGCCAGTTGGTCTATATATTTTTTGTAGTACTTCATACCTAGGCCATCTTGGCCCGGGCTCTTACCGCTCGGCATTGCCTGTACTGCTTTTTTAATTTCGTCTGTGGTGATGGGAAGGTCCAGCGTGTCTGCTTCCTCTCTGTCTAATGTGGGGAGGTCAAGATCTGTGAGAAAAGTCCCTATTGTGTGAGGTGTAGCCTTATCTTGTATGTTATATAATTTCGTGTAGTACTGCCGGAACACTTCAGCTATGCTCTTACTGTCTTTACAGATTTGCCCTTGGCTGTTTGATATGGAGTGTACGTATGTATTCAGTTGCCTTCTTCTAAGGGCTCTGGCTAGTGTTGTTCCTGGCTTGTCTTGTGTCTCAAAATATTTCTGTTTTAATATTTTTGACTTAACCTGATGTTCTTTTGTTAGGTGGTTTTTGAGGGATTGTCTAATTTGCGTTAAAGATGCTAGTATAATGGCGTCTTGTGGGTTAGCCTTGTGTCTTTTCTCCCAGTATCCCAATTGGGCTAACGTGGAGTTCAAGTATTGCCTCTTTTCTTTTTTATCTCTAGCCCTAAGTTCCATAAGCACGCCCCGTATCACACATTTGTGTGCCTCCCATATACTAGTTGGTGCCATTCCCTCAATGTCATTTTCTTTGAAATAATTGTGTAGAGCTGTACCCGTCGCCTCTTTTATTAGGGGGTTCTCTAACATGTATTCTTCTAATCTCCAAATGTACGGTCTATGTGGTATGTCTGGCCATTTAATACTGCATTGCACCGGTGCATCTGACCAGGTAATCTGTAATATTTTGGTGTCAGTAACCATGGCTAATCCTATTTGGTCCGTAAGAATGTAGTCTATTCTGGAGTATGAGCAGTGTGGGTGGGAAAAGAATGTGTAATCCTGTGCACTTGGGTTGAGTGCTCTCCATGCATCATGAAGTCTTAACTGCTGTATGTTATTATTCACAGACCTAATCACTTTTTTAGAGGTGCATGTGGATCCCGTGGATGTGTCAATATTGGGGTCTAGCAGTAAATTAAAGTCTCCTCCCACAAATAACGTACCCCTGGAGTGTACCAGCAGTGCGTGAAACATGGTTTTGAATGTGTGATGTTGATCTTTGTTTGGTAGGTACACATTTGCAAATGTGACCGGTTTGTTGTATAGCATGCCCACTATGATCAGGTACCTCCCTCCCTTGTCCCTCTCAATATGGGTCGCCTGGAACTGTAACGTATTTTTACGAATTCCTACCCCTCCCTTCTTGGCGTTTCCTGAGGCCAGGTATGCTGTTCTGTATTTGTGGTTTAATATTTTCGGTTCTCTGCCTTTTTTAAAATGCGTCTCTTGGATTAATATGATATCTCCCATTGTTTTATATAGGTCCCTAAAAACCATTGACCTTTTTTCCGGGCTATTTAAACCCCTGACATTCACTGTAGTGAGGGTGATGTTATGGGTGCTATTTGCCATTATGAAAGTGCCCCCCTTGTCCCGTTGAACTCGGTGCAGTGTAAGTTTATCTAGTGTGTGAACAATTTTTAGCTGTAGAACTGCAAACAAAATGTTAATATAAAAATACACTGAATAACAAAGCATCATTCAAACAACTGTAAATATTTAAATTAGTATATAATTGTGTAATACAATTTGTAATATGGCTTATTCAGCCTCGTTCACTGTAATTTACTATTACAAGTAACAGTCAGTGGTTAGATTCTAAACACTATAACAAAGAGTTCTATTCTAAGGGTAGTATCCCCACTACCAGACCTATTAATTAATGTCTTTTAAGTAAGTTATCTTTTCATACAACCTGTTTCTTTCTTCTCTGTATTCTGTACTGTTGACATAGCCCCTCTGTTGAGGAAGCCGGTTAGTTATCTGTGGTGGCTTCTTTTTGAGAGTCTTTATCTGGGCGAGCTCTTGTAATTTCACTTTGTGAGTCCTTCTGTTTATTCCTTGGGTTGTAGTGTTCTCCTGTGTTGTGTTGTCCTTCTACTGGGTCAGATATGTTTATCTTTAGTCTCTCATTGAAGTGAGGCAGGTCGTCCAAGTCCTTGTATACCACAGTGGTGCCTCCTTTCATGGCTATAATGCTCACCGGGAAACCCCATCTATATGGGATATTCTGCTCCCTGAGTTCTGACGTTATGAACTGTAATTCTCACTTTTTCTGTAATGTTGTAGGACTCAGGTCTGCGAAGACTTGAATGTGGTTCCCTGCGTGCATAATTTTCTGCTTCTGTATTGCGTGCCTGAGAATGTCTTCTTTGTCTTTATAGTTTAATAATTTCAGTATTATATCCCTTGGGGGTGCCTTAGGCGGCGGTTTCGCCCTTAGTGCCCTGTGTGCCCTTTCAATTTTGACTTCTTGTGTGCTGTTTGTGCCCTTAATAGTGCAGAACAAATCCTGCAAGCAGCCCTCTATAGCAGATGGTAATACAGATTCAGGGATGCCGTGGATGCGTAAATTGTTGCGCCTACCCCTATTATCTAGATCTTCCACCTTGTCTAATAGATGATGTATTGTTTCTTGTTGGTCATATACCATTTTTGATATATGTTGCACATCATTACTGGTTATATTGTGGAATTCTTCTATAGCAGTGACTCTGTTATTTACCTTTGTTATATCTATTTTCAGCTCTCCATACCACGATTTTACTTCCCCCATTATTTCTTTAATATCTTCCTTAGTGCATAATGAATTAATATCTTCTTTGGTTAGTAATTGAGGGGTATTCAGGGTGGTGGTTGGTTGCTGCGTGTCTGTTTGCTCTATATTCTTTGTGGGATCCATCCTCTTTATATTGCTGGCTGAGTCCTGCGTTTTTAAATACTGTTGTATTGGCTTAGTTTTGCCGTGTGTTTCGGGCCTATTTGTTCTGCGGCCTGGCATGACCCTCACATGTGGTTTGTGATAACTTTCCCTGCTTGCACTTGTTTTGCAAATTATATTCCACGTGTTGCTCTTACTGCTTTAAGTAGTTTGATGCATATGCCCAGGGGTTTCCCAGCACTATTATTATAGGCCTTTTTGTTTTTACAGTCTCTGTTAATCTTTACTGTCTCTCCACATACCTGTATGATTTTATTTATATATTTTTATATCCTTCTTACACTTAGGGATTTCGTTTGTATGAGTGTTATTTCCCTGCGTGTTAGTGTTGGGCCTTGCGAGTGTCCCTGCCCTTGCTGTGTCACAGTGCAGCTTTTTGTACGGTGTGTACCTCTGCTTATATTGGCAGCCCCTTTCTAGCAGATTGTGTGCTTTCTTGAATGCCTATATTAGCCGTTTAGACCGTATGTCTTATCTTTGTCCCTTTTTATGAGGTCGTTTAATTTTTTAGCTTGCCTCTATTTTTATATGCGCGTCTGCGCGTGGATAGTGACTCCTAGCTGCCTTTTCGGTCCCCCGGCAGTCTAACCCGCTCTCCTCTATAGGTCCTCTTAAGCAATGGACCCTGCTTGTTAGCCCTATTTGCGATGTGATGCCCGCGTGTGTGGAGCAGGCTCACTCACCTCCGCTCTGGGCTGTCTTTTTTTATCTCGGCTTTGCCCCAGGCGCTATGCGCCGCTCTACTCCCGATGCGGATTTTCAGGCTCCGGTGAGGTGCTTGGAAGTTTCTCGGGCTTCTTTTTCGGCGATATTGGTCTCTGGTGTTTTGGCTTCTTACTGGTGGTTGATTTGGGCTATGTCTATATTTTTTTGTGGCCGTATTTATTAGGATTGAACAGTGGGGCCTAGGAGCTGTCAGATCAGTCAGCCATCTCCCTGTGCAGCCAAGCTCCGCCCTCCAGATGATAGGATTTTATTAGAGAAGTTGATTATTAACATTAGGTCATTCTCATGCGAAAGAATGGACTCTGTGTTCTCTTGTAGGGTTTCCACTATTTGTTTTCCTGTCTCTGCTTCTTACTGTTTTTTTATTTACCTCTCCTTCCCCTTCTAGTGGATCGCCTTGTGTTGAATTGCCTTCTTCTAAAAAATCCTTCCTTTTTCTGGTTTCCTTTCTAGTTCTCATGTGTGTGGATGTACCGGCTGCATTGACTCATTGGGGTAGATTTATCAAGCAACGGATGCTGCAATCTATCCCTGTAGTTTCAGGTTTCCCTGAAACATAAGTTAAGAAGCAGTAGTCTTAAGACCACTGCTCTTTAACTCGTCCGCCACCTCTGAGGTGGTGGACAGCAATCATCCCGATCGGATACGGAGGCGAATGTACAGAGGGCCGTATTGCACAAGCATTTCAAACAACATGCTTGTGCAATGATAAATGCCGACACCATATCCGCTACAACCACCTGACACCCCTTTATCTTTAGTCTAAGACTCACTAGTGTCACTCCGCCACCGCGCCCCTGTTCGCTATGGCTGTTGCCATAGATGCGGCGGTGGTGACTCGTTGCTATGGCCATTGCCATAGACGCAGGCGGTGGTGCAGAGCCCGCGGCGATGACGTTATCACCACACTCTGTCTCTCTCTACTGGATGCCGCTCTGATTACCACTGTGTGTCCTCCATGGTGCCAGTATGCACCTATGTAAGTACTCCATTCACCTTACATCACTGCCCAAGTATAGGTGTCACTGTGTGTGCTTATGGGTGCTATTATCTGTTAGTACTGGATTGCTATAACGTTGCTGAACTCTGCCTGTCTGACTACTCTGTGTGCTTAACCCCTAAAGTACTGGATATCCATAATGTTGCTGAACTCTGCCTGTCTGACTACTCTGTGTGCTTAACCCCTAATGTACTGGATTGTTATACTGTTGCTGAACTCTGCCTGCCTGACCATTCTATTGGTTTATCCCTGAACTGTTACATTACTGGATTTCCTTTGTTGCTGACTCCTTCCTGTTTCCGGTCCTTCCATTGGTTTATCCCTGAACTGCCATACCATTGGATTTCCTTCCTGTTGCCGCTAAAGACTACCCTGCCTACTGTGAGTACCGCTTACCTAATTTTACAAACTTTCTCTTCTCCGGGATATTTCCTATCTTTTCCGCTTAATGCCAGGATAGGAAGACTACTGGCCAAGTTTGAGCTGATAGTGGAATATCCCATGAGCAT
>CAJPDP010938829.1:0-10538 GCA_905336975.1 Bombina variegata variegata
TATATATCGGTATAGATATATACATATATATATATATATATATATATATATATATATATATATATATATAGCAATAGTTATGTGCAGAATGTGAAATATTTAAATACACAGTATAACACTTTAGTAAAATGAATATTGCATAAATATGCTTTAAAATGTTTTCATCTACTTGAGTGCAAAGGGCTCCAATGCACTTATATATATATATTTGTATAAACATTTATTTATGTGTTTATAATATATATATACATACATATACTGTACATCTCAATGTTAAAGCCCTTTGCCTGCTTTTTTTTTCTAACACCCGAGACCTCATATGTTTGAGCCCTTATAACCTTTTTGTGCAATATTTGTTTTAATATTTTTTATTGGATAGTGTTATTATGAGTATAACTGTACTTTGAAATGTGTTTTTGATGTGTTTTGTGACACTTTTTTGTCTCGCGTAACAGTTAACCAGAGCTCTGAGGTTGCGGTAATCATTCTAGCACAAATTGCGATTGCACTTGCATTTACTTTTAACTTGTAATATGAGCTCTCCTTCAGATGCACGCAAACAGACGCGATAAACACAATATATGCATTAAAATTTTGTACACTGAAGCTGAGTAATTTATTTTGTTTCCATTTGTTTTCCTTTATAATTAATCTACTCTTATAGTAGTTAAGTATAAATCATACTATAGATAGACCTGTGGTGGGACCAAAAATGTGACAGCTTAACAATCAACGCCAAATATTTGAGTTTACCAAATAACGGAGGAAGCAGTTTAGTTACTAATAAACCATTCTCTCGTAAAACAAGCATCACACAGAGTCATTTCATTGAACTGGAGACAGTTAAAGGCCACTCACAAATGCAACTCCCACACTGTTTGTGCATTTCACAACATTCCCTAATGATTAATGGGCAGCCTGTAGAGGTTGTGCTGTCCTGTGACTCTGCTGAGACACTGAGCTAGGCTTCCTATCAGCTAAAGCACAATAAATTGCCTCTCCAGATTATTGCTAGGAAATGACTCATCCTTGGGAAACATAACAGGATTTGTACTCTCTTCTTTCAGTCTAAAGCAGTGATCATGTTGTCCTAGAGACTGCAGTGGATGTCACTGCTTGGCACCAGCAAAAGATATAAAAAGCCAGCTATGTGGGTGTGCTACCTTTAACCATTTAATTGACAGAATAACAAATGAATATTTTTAAAGAGATTTTTGTTTGGGCATAATTTGTGTTTTTTATTCTCTGAGCAATACACTCTATGAATTAAATACATTAAGCTGAAATTATTCTATTATCTTAAAAAACATTTCTTAAGAGGCACATATACAATTGTGTGAATTATTTAACAGTTGGTGTTTATACTTATGTGATTTTTTTTTAATTCCTATATATTCATAGTATATATCTGTAACATGGTCCCACTTTAAAAATGGTTCTTCTTCATATATTATTATTATTATTATTATTATTATTATTATTATTATTATTAATAATAATAATAATAATAATGACACAGTGTAATCAAAGTTTATTGTTATAATATTGCAGTATCTTTCTCTCTTTTATGGGTTTTGAATTGCAGTCTATTTACCTACAAGGAAGATCCCTAGAGACCCACAAAACCAATTTGGACATACTTGGTGGCACATTGCATTGTGTACACTAATTATATTTCTTTTTTGTTACTGTGTCATCACAAAAGCAATAGATCTACATTATACACAGTTGTATGTCCTGGGAAACTGGGACTGGAGACATGTTTTTTTATGGTTTTATTCTGTTGGCTGATTTGAATTTGGAATTGAGAATCAGCCAATAGGAATGCAAGGGTACCCCTATATAAGGGGGTACCTTGCATTAAAAATTTAGTGTGTGGCGGGTGACTGCATGAAGAGGACATCGTGGACCTAAGATCAAAGATGGCAAGAAAAGAAGACACCTTGAGGCCCATTTATCAAGCTCCAGATGGAGCTTGAGGGCCCGTGTTTCTGGCGAGCTTTCAGACTCGCCAGAAACACAAGTTATGGAGCAGCGGTCTAAAGACTGATGCTCCATAACCCTGTCCACCTGCTCTGATGAGGCGGACAGGAATCGCACAAGAGCTGCTGGTGCAATGCTGAATACGGAGAGCGTATTGCTTTCCGCATTCAGCGATGTCTGTAAGACCTGATCCTGGTAAATCGGCCTCCTTGGATGGAAGATGGATGAAGACTTCTTCAGTGGAGCAACGGCAGAAGATGGATGAAGATGGACCACGGCCACCAGGATGAAATAGGATTTTTTTTAAGAATAGGGCTTTAAAAAAAAAATTTAAATGCCAAAAAGAGCTTAAATCACTTTACGGCAATGGCCTACCAAATGTCCTTTTCAGGGCAATCTTTTTTTTTTTTAGATTTTTTTTTAAGAATAGGTTTTTATTTTTTGGGGGTAGCAAAAGAGCTGTAATTACTTTAGGGGACTGCCCTACCAAATGCACTTCTAAGGTCAATACCCAACCAAATGGTTATTTTTTAGTTTAGGGGGTTTATTTTAGATTAGGTTTTTTTTTGGCAAGGGTGGGGGGTTTACTTTTATTGTAGATTGGGGTTGTAGTTATTTTGGGGTGTTTTTTATAAAGGGGGCCTTAGCTTTAGTATAGGCATAACTGTGTTTTTTATTTTTGGTAGTGTTTTTTTCTGTAATGTTAGTTTTTTTATTTTGTGAAAATTAAGCGTTTGTTATTTTTTTGTAACTTGGGGGGGTGTTAGCTTAGAGGCGGGGGTGGGGGTTTCTTTGGATTGAGACTCTTTTTTCTAGAGAGATATTGGCAACTGTATGTGGAGATGATTTTGACATATGAATTGTTGAAAAGTGCTAAACCAGTTAATCATGCAGCCTCCAATCATTACATGCACCCTATGATGCAGGACAGAGGCATCTCCAGGAAACATATATGGGGGACACAGGGTTCCACAGTCAGAAGTAGAGAGGCCACTAATAATTGCCAATGATCCACTTATTAAATAATATAAAATACACTAAGAGCTGTGAGTTTTACATAGAATGTGTACCCTCTATTGTTTGTAGGGAAATTATGTCTGTACGTACATGTCTGTATGTAAGGTGGCAACTTCCTTGTTTGTGTTTCAGGATATTTGGTTGAAAGCAAGCAGGTATGGCTGTAGGTTAGGGACACAGGTGAAAAGAGGCTGTGACGTAGCAAATGCTGTAATTATTTGTTGTATGCTTAGAATCTTACTGTATGCTTCCAAGTGAGTGCTGGCTATCTTGTGTTGTAGTGATAATAGGAATAGTCATATTTCAGGGAGGACACATTTCTATTCTATTATTTATCAATTTCTTTGCTTTATATGTTTAAATAAAGAGGTGCATTTATGAAGCTGCATGAGCGAGTCTACAGCCACATATTTATAAAACGGAAACTGCTTCTTTTGCCTCTCTGCCACCTCAGAAGTTGCAAGATTAATCACCCTGACACTTGCTTGTTAAGGGTGATTAACATGCCCTGCTCTTGCGCAATTAGCTGCACAGGAACAGGGGTGGCATTTCACAAGTAACCTCTTGTGCAGTGTAAAAATGTTGACTTGCTATGGAGCATCGCAAATGGAGGTTGCAGGTGGGCAGTTTCACTTCTAGTGAACCTGTCTGCCTGCAATGATAATACATTTTGCCCAGAGAGTACATGTTGTGTGATGTTATAATCACTAAGGGCCAGATTACAAGTAGTGTGCAAACACCACCAAAAGTAAACCTTTAACACAAGTGAGTTAGCACGCATATTATAAGTTGAAATCGAAAACCGAGACGTAATAACTTCAGGACTTTGGATAAAGCAACCAAGCAAACTTATTCTCTGCATAGACTTTAATGAAGAGAGTAAACTGGAAAAAGCTAACACTTATCACTCACGCGCTACCCTGACATAAGTTAAACCTACAGCGCTAACCCAAACGTAGCTATGAATATTTTACATTCCAATGTTCTTCACATAAAAGAAAATGTTCTATTTATTTTTGAATATATATATATATATATATATGTATATATATATATATATATATATATATATATATAGTGGGTAAAGTTAGATATTGGGTCATCCTAGCATTACCTGGGCAATGCTAGGATTAACCAAGCAGCTGTGAGTAAAGCCCGATGTAAGATCATAAATCCCCTCAGAGTGCGGAGTCACTGCATCAAACATATATACGATGCACTGTAATTCCCCCATAGTCACGATGTTTTTTGCCTTCGCATTCCCCAAGGTTTACTTGGGGTGGATGCCAGAGGATGGGCAGGGCGCCTTTCTTGAACCCCCTAGGTGGAGGCAAACAAAAAAGTGTAGATGAGAGAATTACAGTACATCTGGCTTTACCCACAGCCGCTTGGGTAATATCCATTTTACTCGGGTAATCCTAGGACTACCTGGATTTCTTACTTACCCTTCTTACCCGTAACATATACACTGTATATTTAGACATGTGTATGTATGGATATATATATATATATATATATAGGTTAAAGCCCTTTGTAGCCATTTTATTTTTCACCTTATACCATCCATCTGAGCCCTTATGACTGATTAAATATTTGTTTTATTTAATTTTACATGTATTTATGTTGTGTTTAATGCAACTTTTTTCTTCCCTTTCCTTTTACTCAAGCTCTGAATTTGCACTAACCCGACGTGTGTTAAATTTGATTGCGCTTATAATAACTTATAATACATGTGCTATATCCGTTGGAGCACAATAAGCCAAAAAAACTCGATATTGCTTGCACGCTACAGTTAGCACGCCACTCGTAATCTAGTCCATTATTGCCAAATACAGAGCACGATATATAATAAAGTCAACTGACATAAAATAAATGATGATCATAATAAATAGCATTTGCATACTTCCATATTGCCGTTACATTTTCCTCATTATACTACCACTTTATTAAAAAATATGGGCACAGCTAAATTTGGCAGATGTCTGTCAACTTTTAGTGAATAATTATTTCACATAATTTTGCTCATTCTGGCATTTGCTAGCAGCAGCAGTTTATTTTTTTTCCAATTATTCTAGACATGTAATGCGTATGAATAACATCTGGAGAATAACAAAGCTGACGTGATTTGAAACCCCCTGATGAAATGGTACAGCCTGATACTGAGCGTAAAAAATACATGAAACTCTATGGAAACCTAACTCTACAGTATAAAAACAGCTTAATTATGGTTTATGGTAATCATGCTCTTCCAGAGTACAGAATATTATTAGATGTATCACAGTGATTAAAAAAACGACCTCCAGAATGATCAATGGAAATATAAAAAAAATGCAATTTTTCTCTCAGGGTATGAAAGAATATCTGTTATATGATATATCCACTCTGTCTCAGATCATACTGATTTGTCTAGAAGTATTGCAGACACGTGCATTTAACACTTTAGCATTGGAGACAAGATCTGAAACTGCCAGTAATAGGGGGCATTGCAGAGAAACGCTCATCAAAATAGGTCAATGGGAGTTCTGTGGGAGACCAAGATGAGGTGTCAGTGATGACAGAAATACATGAAAATTAGATAGATCTGGAAGGAAGACAAGGAAGATGTAATGAGAGACTCAGAGCTCAAGTTTGACTAAGAACTCAAAGAACCATCCTTTGAGACAATATGTTCTAAATGCTGATTATACTCAATGTAACTTATGTACTAAAAAAATATGTTTATCTGTTTTTCTTCTCCTTATGTTTTGATAAACTTGAGATCCTGCAGTGAACCTTGGATTTCCCAGTATATCTAATATGCCCATGCACAGAACTGTGCAAATTGTCAAGACTTTATTATTAATAATTATAATCAGTCATATTAATATTTAAAGGGTATATGAAACCCAAATTTTTTCTTTCATTCATTTCTTATTTACTCCTATTATCTTTTTTCCTTGTTCTCTAGGTATGCTTTGTTAAATGAGCATCAATCCACTACTGGTTTCTAACTGAACACATGGGTGAGGCAATGACAATCGGTAAATATATGCAGCCACCAATTAACAGCTTAAAAATAGGTTCTTTGCTGCTCCTGAGATTTCCTAGATAAACCTTTCAGCAAAGTACAAGAGAAGGAAGCAAATTAGATGATAGAAGTAAATTGGAAAGTTGTTTAAAATTGTATTGTCGATCTGAATCATAAAAGAAACATTTTGGGTTTCATGTCCCTTTAATAAGACATAGTTACTCTTCTCTTCCACTGGACAATTTTTTTGAATTATCTGAATAAAATCCAGAATGAAACAAAGTGAGAGAGCTGGATTCAAAAATAATTCTGCCCAGTAAGACAAAAGTTTCAAATCCTATAACATAATACAGTGCATATTCACTAGGATTCAATATGATATTCAATTATGTGGCAAAGCTCTGCTCAATTTAAAAGGTCAATAATACATCTTTTCATTTTCTGTGTATCTTAGTGACTTTTTAACCCCCTGAAGTTGCTAGTTTCCTAATATCCTCTGGCAGTCCGTTACAATTTTTTTTTTTTTACTACTGTGTCATCAGATAGTACAGCCAATGAGAAGTCTAGTCCACAGACAAAAACCAGAGTGTGCTATTTTACACCGTCCGATTGGTGGTCTCACTGAATATCTCAATAATAATAAAAAAAAAATATATATATATACATACACACACACAAACACACACATGTTTACATTCACAAAATCGTCATTGTCTATTTGAAATGTATTTGAAAATGAATCTTGCATGAAATATTTTTTTTAGCAATGCACTGTACCTTGCTCTGTAAAGCATTAATCAGAATTTGACCACCTGCAACTGTTTAAAGGATTAATAGACCTATTGTTGTGAGTGTGAAATAGAATACCTTAAATTAGCAACATTAAAATTAACAACAAATAACACACAGAAAAAAGAGAACTGGAAGTAAAACCACACAGGGAATTTATTTTTACTTGAGTGTCTCTTTAAACATTTCTGATTCAGAGAGAGTACACAATTTTAAATAACTTTCCAATTCCCTTCAATTATCTAAATGTGCACAGTCTTTTTATATGCACACTTTCTGAGGCACCAGCTCCTACTGAGCATGTGCAAGATTCACAGAATATACGTATATGCATTTTGGGATTGGCTAATGGCTGTCACACGATGCAGTGGGAGGGAAAATATAACTAACTTTAACATTTGTCACTGAGAAATCTACTACTCATTTAAAATTCAACCTAAGTGCTTTTGCCTTGTTTTTTAATGATGTTCCTTCCGCAATGGCCATCACTCCTTCCTACTCTTCGTCTGCAGCCTGAGCCAAGACCACCCACCACAAGAGACAACCTGAAGACAAAAGTGTACTCTTGCCGCCAACCAAGCAACTAAACGACCAAACTCAAAGCCTGCTTATTATTAGCCAAAAACAAATCTTACCACAAATCTGTGAGGTGAACCACACCAGGTTAATACAGGCTTTTGTTACTAGCTAAGATGCCTCACCACAAAACCTCCTAAATCACATACTGCCTTATCCAACTCTCTGTTCATTTTTTTTCTCACCCAAAAAGCCACCTTATGGCACACCATATGACGCTACTTCAATCTGAGAACTACATTGGACCATCCTATCTTTACATCAGGCAACCAAGAAAGCAACCACCTAAGGTCAGATAACATCATTTTTACCAAATCTAACACAGACACAGTACCAAATCATTTCCACCCACATGGATAATAATGATAAGGGGCTTGCTTCATCTAAGATGGGCATCCTGAAGTAGAGGTGGGAGGTCCGGTGTATGAAAGAATAGCCAACGATCCAAACTCTCTGTGGAACTGCCACACTATCTGCAAAACAATAAATCAGCAACAAATTCACAGTCACCAATAACTAACAAAACAACTGAAAAAGAACAAACAAGAAAAAAATAAATTAGCATGACTCAAAGGCCTAACATAGGTTTTGTTCTTCACCCCAAAGCATTGATCTGCAGACCACCCTAGCTCAGCAGCATTAGTCACCGCCCCTACCCTAAAAGAATGTGAAGTAATACGCAAAATATCTAGACCAGCCCTACCTACCGCCAAGGATAAGATCTTTTGTGTCAACCATGACCCATCCTGGTGAAAAGAATACTGGCCTTGTACAGCAGGGCGCAATGCCTCATACCGGGACAAAACAACAACCGGCACACCGGCTACATTTAACCAAAAATGGACCAGCTCCTAAGCTTTACAATCCTGCTTTTTAAATAAAGATAGCAAGAGAATGAAGAAAAATTGATAATATGAGTAAATTAGAAAGTTGCTTAAAATTTAATGCTCTATCCTAATCATTAAAATGTGGGTTTAGTATCACTTTAAACTAAACATTTAATTCCCCATAGTATATTTAATTATGCATAATTAAAAAAAAACTGCAAAATATACTTTCATTATTTATTTTGGCTACTTTTTCTGTAATTTAACTCTGAAATGTTTCCATTTTCTCCAGAGAGGCCGGAGTGTATTTCATGGAATGCAGGACACTGACATTCCCACATGCTGCAAAATGATTGGCTTATAGGTGCAGCAGCATATTTATATATTACCCTTATTTGCCACAGCAAAGGAAGTACAATAAACAACAGCCATGATACTTTTCAGAACTACAAAACAATAACTATTCTTCTAATGCAATGAATAATTTCTGATGCATAAATAAAAGTTGACTTTAATGTACCTTTAAATCCTAATTACATTCTTATCTTTGTCTTGTATTTTTATATTTTATATGCAAGAGATACAGCTAGCACATTTGTAGTGTATGTATATGAATAAACAGTTTCAGTATTATGACTCATTACCCTGTATAGAGAGAACAGCCAGCTTCTATTAATTGTGTTTTTTTATTTGTGGCATATGGATAGACAGTTATTTCCCTGGTTGTCTGAAAGAATAAACTATTTTTACTTACTGTCAGTCTTGCTGGTGTGTCTGATAAAGAAAGACAAAATATGTCATGTGTGCGGACAAGAAAGCCATGTGAGAATAACTGGTTTTGATGTACACAGTCAGTTTAATTGTAGTTTGATTAGAAACTGTGAATTGACTGTCAGATGTTAAAAGAGTGATTGGGAAAGACCGTCTGCAATTATACTCCTCAGGGACCAGGGCAAAGCTGAGGGGGTGAGTTCATTTGAATAGGAAAAATATTTTTAATTGTAAACACATATTTAAATTAAAAAAAGGGTCAAAATAAAGTTGAAAAGGTATGTTTCATACAAAATGCAAGGTCATAGTTTGAAATTAGAGGAGAAAAGACAATTGGGAAAAGCATAACTAATATGTGATTTAAAGGGATAGTAAACACCGAACATGTTATTGTTTAAAATGAGAGATAATCCTTTTATTTACCATTCCCTAGTTTTGCATAACCAACACTGTTGTAGAAATATACTTTATACCTCTGTAATTACCTTGTATCTAAGCTTCTGCTGACTGCCTCCTTATCTCAGATCTTTTGACAGACTTGCATTTCAGGCAATTAGTGCTGACTCTTAAATAACTTCACATGCATGAGCACAAGGTTATCTATATGAAACACATGAAATAACACCCTCTAGCTGTGAAAAACTGTTAAATTAGAGGTAGTCTTCAAGAGCTTAGTAATTAGCATATGAGCCTACCTAGTATTTGCCTTCAACTAAGAAAACAAAGAGAACACAGCAAATTTGATGATGAAAGTAAATTAGATTTTTTTTTTTAAAATGACATGCCCTATCTGAATCATGAAAGTTTAATTTGGACTTTACTATCCCTTTAATTCTCGAAACCTACAGATTCCCAAGCAATTGTGCAGCAAAGAAAGATGAGTTTATTAATTATGTATTGAACACTGTATTTATATATTGACCTTGATTGGTTTAACCCCTAGAGTGCCAAGCACATACATGTAACTTGGTGCAGGAAGTGGGTACTTACCGCCTTATAGATTAGAACTACCAGTTAGGAGCAGTGAATACAGGAGTCTGGATGGTAGCGCCACTGATGCCTTTCAATGTGCAGCATTGTGCTTCCAGGTTAGGGTTTAGATCACAAACCTATGCTCCCCCACCCACACTAGACACCAGAAATTGCCCCCCCCCCCCCGGGACCATCCACAAAAGAAATAAGTAAGTAACAAAAAGAGTTCCAAGCACAAGCCACTTAGAATAAAAAATTCAGGTTTTAATTATTCATATTAAAAACATGTTAGAGTACAGCCATAAAAACCGCAATGACGTGACAATTAAGAACATACGGCCAGCTTATGAGTTTTTCATTTTGAGGTGTGCGGTGCTAACGAGCAGTTTTCTCTCACCGCTCACTTACCTGCAGCGCTGGTATTACGGGTTTTTACAAACCTGGAGTTAAAAGGCAAGAAGTGAGCGTTGAGCAAAATTTTGCTCCTTAACGCACTCCAACACCAGCGCTGCTTAAGTCAGCGGTGAGCTGGTCGTACGTGCTCGTGCACGATTTCCCCTTAGGAATCATTGGGGAGAGCCGGCTGAGAAAAAATC
>CAJPDP010938853.1:0-13106 GCA_905336975.1 Bombina variegata variegata
ATATATATATACATATTATTATTTTAAAAAAATATTACATGAACAAAAAAAAATATTGTTACATTTCAGAAGTAGAATAGGTATGCTTCACAGAAAATATCACAATAGATTTATTTTTAACATATAATTTTTTTTAATAAATTATTATTTATTTGAAATCCAGTGAGTGCATATTATTTTTGTTTTAATTTGATGCATATGATACAGTTGATATGTTGCTTTTGGTGACAGTGCTGTCCTCCTATACCTTTGTAATTAATATATTTATGTTATTTATATATTTATATTTTTATACTATTATATAATCTTTTTTGCACATTTGTGATGGGTTTTTTTTCAGTCCAGATGTCACTATTATAAATTTCTTGTCTACAGAAAAATTCAAATAAGTTAAAATAGGGCTATATAATTTTCTTCCTATTTTATATCCTCAAACTGCGGTATTATAATGGACTAAAACACTTTGAGAGTGTAACACAAGCAGTGCAATACAACAAGTAATTTCATGATATTTCATTGCAAGTAAGCTTTGTTTTTTGCAAAATTCATCATTTTGCTATGTGTTAATCCACTCTAAAACCTCATGAAAATACTGTTCAGTAGCATCATACTAGGCCAAAATAAAACAAAACGTGTTATTTCTGACAAGGTCACCAGAAAACTGCAGAAATTATAAAATTACACTGAAATGACATTTAGCTTCAAGGGAAATAGTAATACAAGAATAAATTGTTCTAATTAATGCATTGGATCATTTTATTTGTGCATACATGTATGTATGTAACTGTTCTTACCCCTTCAAAGGGGTAAATAGGAAGATCCCACTTCCCATCGTCAAATGCTGCCAAATTGACCCTAAACAATGCACTGGGGTTCCTGAGAAAATAATTGAGTGATTATAACCCTTTAGAGCATTTTAGAATTACAGTAGTATGTCACTTTAATTAAATACACATATTTTTTTTTAAAACTGTCTTAAATGCTGTCATGTGACATTTTTAATTTTATCTTGAACAAATGCCCTTCTCATTCTTGGTGGGATACAACCTTTGCTAAAGAATGAAACAGAGGGAAAGAAAACAAAGTAAACAATTACAGTTTAACTTTTTCAATTGTTTTCAATAACTACAATTGAAAGATCAAATCTGAATAGAAATCACTGTAGACTGAAGCAAGAAAGAAACTTCAAAAGATCCAAAGTTTGGAGGAAAGGAAATCAGGAACAGCTGTAGTGATTGCAATGATGCCTCTGGTGTATCTGTTGCAGTGTGTACCTCACTGCTGTCTCCTTGATAAAGTCATAATTAAAGGGACAGTAAAGTCATAGTTAGACTTTCATGATTCAGACAGAGCATACAATTTTAAACTACTTACCATTTTACTTAATTAATTTGCTTTCTTGTTTTGCTATCCTTTGTTGAAGGGTTTATCTAGGTAAGTTTATGAGCAACAAAGCACCTGGGTGCTAGCTGCCGATTGGTGGCTGCATATGTAAGCCTATTGTCATTGACTCACCCCATATGTTCGGTTAGCAACCAGTAGTGCATTGCTGCTCCTTCAATAAATGATAAACTGGAAAGTTGTTTAAAATTGTATGTTCTACCTAAATCATGAAAGGAAAAATGTTGGGTTTCATGTCCCTTTAAGGTAAAAAGTATATTTTTGAATGGAAACATATTCCCTGAGCCACATTTACAAAAGTGACTCTTAAACTAGAGTTTGGTCAGTAGGATTTACTTCTAAAATGGAGACAGAGACCATGAGTGACGTTTAAACAGATTATATTGTTTTAATCCATGTTTTTAAGTCTGTAAAAGTTCTGATTAGGACTATTGTCTTAGAACTATAGCAGCTCTACACTACGATAGATCTTTTTGGTTCTTATCTACCATCAATTTCTATGTTTCAATGAGTACATACTTGGTTGAAGCAGTATATTTCTTTTGATCTGTTTGAGGTACACGCTGCATCAGAGGCATCATTTTAAAATGACTAATTATTGCTTTTTAAAGAAAATATGATGGCTGTATACTGTATGTGTTTATAGTTAACTTTAAGACAAGACAGTCACAAATGATACCACAATTTTGCAGTAATTTGACCACCCTGCTTTTAAAGTGCATTTAAAATATATACAAAAGACAACATTTTTAAACTAAATGAAATAATATAATGGAAATCTCACTACAAAAATAAGTTGGCCTTTAAATTGTAGAATAAACCTCAAACATAATCTAATTACAATTTATCTAATTACTTACTGACAACCTTGTAATTCAACCTGCCATTTTATCAAAGTCAAAGGAACATTAGTGATAAAAAATGTCATCAGTGAAGTAGCTTGCTAAATCACTATGCTTGTCTTATATATTCACCAGTTCTACATTTACGCTTGCAAGCAACACATAACTTTCAACTTGTAATATAAGCGATGTTTGTTGCAGTCACGATATCCATTGAAACTTTAGGGCAAGCTAAAGGGATGTTCTCTGGTTATTCAGTTTTACCATAGACTTGTGATACCCAATTGAATGCTAATGTTAGCACACTCCTGGGGTATTGATAGCACACCTACGATATCAATAGCGCTTTACTTGTAATCTAGCTATAATCTGTTCCTTAACAAAACGAGGCACATTTTATGTTAGAAACTCCTTATAACAATATTAATTTTAATATATCTAATGTTATAAAAGGAGAAAAAACAGGTTTCTTATGTTTTTGCTGTGTATTTTTTTTATAGTTATTTTTAATTGATATTTCATAGAGTATAATGGATATATGTAATATAAATGTATTTTTTAACTCCCTACTTGGGAATAATTTAACCCCTCTATGTCACACCAAAAGGGTTACAGTGAAATTACATCTGTTTACAACTGATGTTAGACTTTTTAGTACCCATGCCACTTTTATCCTTAGGTGTATTTTACCAGTTTCTTTAGAATAAGCCACTCTTTCATACATGAAGGAAAAATAGCTCCCTTCACCAACAAGGCGCAATTAAAGAATCGCTTACTCTACACCATTACTTATGTCAGTAAGCTGCCACACAGTAAAGCTTAGTTTCACCTGCCCTTCCCATATAGCCTATTATTTACAGCCTCAAAATAAAATTATATGGTAAAGGCAATCTATCCACCAAAACTTTTTTTTTTTTGCAGAAATGAAGATATGTACACCAAATATTGTTATTGAGCAGTACAAATTTTGCCATGATGTTTGATTTGAATAAATATTTTGCTTAACAATTTAGGCACAAATGATTACTAACGAACTTCTGCTGAAGAAGCTGGCTAACTCACAAGACTAGGTTTTTAGTCTACATATGAATTTGGCGTCCACAAAACAGTTTGATATCACACTGCTTGCTTTCTTAAGTGCCCCACCCCCACTTTTTGTATAAAATACATTTATTTATTAAATCTCATATCTATTGGCTAAGCTTCATACTACATGCCTTAGGATATATCCTTTACATTATACACAGAGCACACCGTGCATTTGTGGATAGCATAACAAAGTATTTGATTTTTTACTTTTAAATGATCACAGCTACACTTCTAAAGTGAAGACACAGAGTATATAAATGTATAAAATCAAAGTAAAATGCTCAAGCAACTCCACAAATGGAAGAGGAACTCAAAACCAATGATACAGAATTTGCATAAATAGACAATAACGCTTGTAGCATTCTCAAGAATCTTGAGATTATAACTATTTTTTTCTGCTATCCCTAGAGTGAATTCACTCCATTTTGAAAATGGAAACCATGCAGGAGACATCTGTTTGAGTTATGGCAAACAACGAAAGATGTGGCGGAAAATAGTGAACTCAATTGCAAATGGCCGGCAAACTTGGTTTACATTATGCAGTAAAACATTAAAGATATAAATAAGTTGATGTTTTACTATTACATACAGTAATTTTGCATTTTAGAATTTGCATTGCAATAAATGTAATGGGCGAGTATAGACCTGGTTGAAGCTCATAGAAATGCAATTATTGTAATTGTAAATGATATCACTTTTATGGTTGAAAACTCCATATGTAAAGAGAAGATTTAATACAATAGAGCCAGCAATATTACAACTTCTAAAATAATGAAAACACCTCACATAGATGTAGAAAATGATTAACTTAAATACAGTAAAGTGTTTTCATTATCTTTAGAATGAAAAAAATGACAAATCCAATAAAATTAACAATCATTATGCTGATGAAAGTTGATAAGAACAGATACGTGACTTATTCATTGTTTAGGAAGTTAAGAAACAAATATACAATGCATATTGAAAGAAAATAAAATTACAAAAATAATGTTAAAATTAAAGGAAGACACACATATGTATATGGATTTATAGTCATGGAAGTTTTAGTGCTTATCAGTTTCTTTAAGGTTTTTTTTTTGTTTTTATTTTTACATTCTTTATGTAAGGTAGAACCTTCTAAAATATTTCTTCATAATAGTTACTAGGAATCTATAGCTTAAAAGAGTTTTTTTTGGGATAGTTTCATTTTATTACAGTGCTGTCATTATGTACAGGTAAGAGGCATCATAAATTTGAAGAATAGCGTGGTTTTTCTGTGTCTGTGTCTGTATTTGAAATTGTGGAGGAATCCTTGCTTGTTGATGAAGCTGGTGGTGCTTGGGTTGGTGTTCCAACTCTTGCAGGAGGTAGAGCTCCTGATGACATCTGGCGAAATAGAGCAACCCTTTGAGGAACATTGCTCCGATTTCCAGATTGAGTACCTGTTGGTTGCACACTTGATACAGGTTGGGGGAGTGAAGCTAAAGATTCTCCCACTGTTGGATGTGGTTTAACTACTAGAGGAGAAATCTCATGGGGCAAAGAAGGCTGTGAAGCAGAAAGAGGCCTCACTTCTCTTGTTAGGTTGGAGTTCTGTAGAGCCTGACTGCTCTTTTGAACTTCATTATTCTGTATTGAGCCAAATGCCTGCTGCTGTTGTTGTTGTTGCTGCTGTTGTTGCTGAATTAATGAAAGTTGTGAGGCAGTGGGTGAGCTATAATGAAAAGTTCGACATGCCAATGGACTCTGTATAGTAGGACTACACACTGCACCAGTGAAAGAGGATGGCGAAAACATAGCAGCTTGTTGAGGTGTCTGTGGACTTGGTGTTGGAGATTGCAGGTTTCCATGAGATAGACTATTTGTAGTATAAACAGGAGGAGATTGAGTCCTCATCCTCAATGAGGAACTGGTACTAGAATTTAGAATGGGCCGTTGTTGGTAGCTAACTGATGGAATGCCTTCCACCATCTCCCTGTCCTGCTTCACAATCTGCTTCAGTATCTCGCTCTCCTGGTTGTTGAATATTCCTGTGTTGAGATCCTTTTGAAATCTTTGCTGGAGAATTGAGTTCTTCTTCCCTGTTAATGAAAAAATTCTGTTAGATTGACTAAAATATTATCATTTATTTTCTATAATAAGCAGGTCTTAAAGTAGTAATACTTGAAATATTATACACTAAGGTAACTAACTATAAACCAAGTATCAGGGAATGATATCTACAGTCTATGTAAAACCATAGTGTACCCCACAAGTCACTTGGTGTATAGGTGATTGCTATCTCCAAAAAAGTCACCTGATATACATTAATCCAGAGTTGTGAGATTTTCAATAAAGTTATTTATAAATAATAAAACTGTAATCTAGATATGCAAACAAAGTAAAAAATAAGCCTATAAAAAATACTTGGAATTGCAAGGGTACTGTACAAGTGTAGGATTGAGAAGATACTATAAAGTGGTTCATAATGAATTCTAACAACTTCTTATAACACCTTTTTTTCAAGTTATAATTTGCAGAAAGTACACTTTGTAAGTACATAAGTCAATTGTGGCAGGAACAGAAGCACCACAATAAAAATTAGTATGTTAGCAAAAAAATATATTTTATACTAATATTTTACAACCTTAGCATAAATCCTCTCACAAAATAGACCCCAATTGAGGCCTAGATTGTGAGTGGAGTGCAAAATTGCGCTTTCGTGAGCACCATTTTTGCACTCCACTCAGTATTTACGAGTTGAGCGCAATGCAAATGCTGCCTCATGTTCCAATTGCCTGGAAGTTTTGTGCTTCCATAGGCTCCAATGGGAGCCTCGTTCTTATGCCATCAGACACAGCAAAGAACATAGCGCAGCGCAGGGGGTAAGTTGGGCAGCGTTAGGCAGCAAATTTAAAATATATATGTATATGAATATATACATATATATTTATGTGTTTATATGTGTATATACACATAAATATATATGTATATAAGAATATATATATATAGTATAAGTAAAAACACAGTTCCCATAGACCCCAATGTAAAGGCACTTGTCAGTGCCATTTTTTTTCTAACACCCCACATCTCCTCACTTTAACTTTAGAACTTTAGAACTGCTTCGTCCAGTTATTATTTTAGAAAAAAAAAATGCATATATTTTTTTAATAATAAAGGAACTGTATACTTTATTTTGGGGGCAATTGGGGGACAATGCAGTAGCATTAACTAGTTGTAATGGCTGCTTATTTAACTTGCGCCCGTAAACGGGCAAATCTGTCCCTTTACAGGCACACGTTAAAAAAGTGCATCATTTGTAATCTAGCCCTGAGTATTTAATCCTGAATTATTATTAAGTCAAGTTAATCTTTCTCCCTTGTGCATTATTCGTGCCTAGCATTGATCACTGATACTATCAGTTGCATCAACTACTTTATAGTAGAAGACAGTCTGGCAAAACATCACATTTTTAACACCAAACAATCATTATCAATCAGTTCACCACTTCTTTTTGAGTTTTATCAGTTGAACAATATGGTCCTTCACTTATTTATGATTTTTACAGATTCAGAATACCATTACATGACCATTGTAAACATTAGAACACAAAATAAATTACCACTTAAATGTAATGTAAAAAGGGGATGAGGGCATGAGAATTAATGCGCACCAATATATTTCAATATAAATGTGGTATTAGTACTTATAAACCAGATTTCAAATACCCAAGTAAGCATTGCTTACTGAGAAAAGTCAACACATTGGCCTCCATTTATGAATCTGCGTAAACAGCTTTGGGACGGTTTGGAGCAGGCTCGCTCAAAAGAGCCTGCAACCGAACATTAGGAAGCACCAGTTGTACAACTGCTGCTTCTTAACGTTTCTACAACATCAGAAGTTGCAGACAACATAATTGTTCAATTGTAATGTCTAACAAGCCCTGCTCTCATGCAATTTGTTGAGCGAGAGCAGGGGGCAGGCAATCTTAAATTCTGGGAGACGATGCACTCTCTTTATGAAAACCTTGTCTGCACTCAGGGTACTAATGGTCTCCATGTGTGATGCTGCGGACACTATGTGCACTGCCCTATGTGCTATTGTACAAAGACTTGATTGTGCTGCAGTGCTCTTTGGTTGTTAATCACCCTGAATTATCGTGCTCGGGGTGATTTACCTAAACCAACTGAAAGGTGGCAGAGATGGTAAGAAGTAGCGGTTGGATAACCTCTGCTTCTCCCATTGCGGAAAGTAGGCTTGTATGAGTGAGCCTGGCCTGCAAGGGTTCCATAGCAGCATTCACTGCTTTGTACATGGAGTCCATTGTATGAATGATATATTCACAACAAACATCAAAAAACAGGTATGATGCTATACATTCACTCTAAAATGAGCAAGATTATCCAATTTTGATGATTTTTAATGCATAAAATAAAAAACCTCATCAAGTTTGTTGTCTAAGGAAAGAAGATTTAAAATGGCTAGAATGGTCACTAAGTGCAGGCAAAGCATTTCCTTTTGGAATGTCAGATTGCTTGACAAAGTGTAAAAAGGTTACTTTTCTTATAGTAAGCAGGGTTGCCAAAACATTTAATACATTTGGATTTGGGAGATGTATAATAAAGCTGTTGTTTTTCACATACAATATAGCCAATTGAAAGACTTATTAGCCTATTCTAACCTTCTCTGCAAATTAAACAAAAATGGCTTTCTACTATAAAAGCTAAATAGACAGAAACCAGGAAAATTCACAACAATTTGGCCTTCTGGATTTTGACTTTATCTAGTAAACTGTAATCTGAACCCCAAATGGGTATAGGGATATTGGCAAAGACTCAAATGGCAAACGTTTGACATCACATACATGGAAAATTTTGTGCATAATATAAATACTACAACCTATTATATAATTTCCATTACTATTATCCACCCTGTTCTCCTTTCTTCTCATGCATCCTTTATCGTAACTCTATATTCAATGCATCACATCTTTCAGTACTTTGACTTTGCTATATTATACAACATGTTATATTATTTCTTTGTAGCTTCAAATATCTCATAACATTTTTCTCTGATTGACAAAGGACAAATCATATCCCTGCTTCTAGAATTACAAATGGAAATGCCATTTTACATTTGAAAGAATTTCATGTCCTGTCATTGTCGTAGATTCCAATCATATTACTAAAATTTGTCATGTATTCATTTTTAGCACATTAGACAGACATCCCTGATAAGTACAACCTTTTTAATTGTTAATTCCAGTGAACAAATGGGCAGCAACATATTTTGAACTTTGATGTTTTTTGTGTGTGTGCTTTTTTTCCCAGTAACCTACATAAATGTAATACCTGTTCAAAAAATGGCAAAGTGAGTTAGAAATACCAACACAGTAAAACTGCTGTTGGTTAAAGGGCCACTCAAGTCAAAATTAAGCATTATTTAAACAACTTTCCAATTTACTTCCATTAACAACATGTGCACAGTCTTTTTTATATTTACAATTCTTAAATCAACAACTCCTACTAAGCATGTGCAAGAATTCACAAAATATACGTATATGCATTTGTGATTGGCTATGACTGTCACATGATACAGGAGGAGTGGAAAAAAGACATACCTTTAAAATTTGCCAGAAAAAAATCTACTACTAATTTCAAGTTCAGACTAGGGGGCCGATTTATCATTCTGCAGACAGACATCGATAAGTGCCGACAGTATACACTGCTTAGAACCGCTGCTTCTTAACTTCCGTTGCAGAGGAATCTGAAATTACGGGGGGTAGATTTCAGCATCCGCTGCTTGATAAATCTACCCCTAAGTGCTATTGCATTGTCTTGTTATAATGCATTTATTAGTTTTGCAAATCGCCTGTATTTACTGGTCGTTTAAGTAAAAAAAAAATATGAATGATTATCATATTACACAATTATCCAACACATTGCAATTAGTCTGTTTTTAGGAACACCTATGTTGGTCCAGACACCCCATGGAGAGAATCTGCTCTTCCAATTTTTCAAACAAGTAATTGCATACCATAAGTTGTAGCACTAGGTAAAAGGGAATTTTTGGTTAGGGGCCCAAAGCTCTTGCCTCTACTACCTAAAGACACAAACATCCCCTTTGAAAGAAATTAAACCCCTCTATTGAATTGTTTCTTTTTAACCAAGGGTTTGTTGGGGCCCAAAGCAAAACCCCTAAATTCCTAATTCATACAAACTTTATTTAGAGGGTCCTGACAGCCTGAATAGGGTAATGCTATCCCTGAATGACGGGTCACCTTTCTAACATGCAGGTGATCAGTATAATAATGCCAATCACATGCAGTGCTAAGTACCAGGTAAGTATGTAATGAGTAAGGTGCTCTTTTAGAGATATATTCCTCTCTGTCCACTAAAAAACACGAGTGATGAAAACATGCGGCAAACACATATATATCTCTTTCAAAAGAGGCATGGTATGCAACTTGGGACATCAGATCACTGCTCTAGAAATAATAATCACATGAACATCAGGTGCCTTTTGGAGGCTATAAGTACCAGTAGTAAGCACCTGACCGAACTTGTCTCTAAAACATAGAGGGACATAAGACCATTGTGAAGAAAAGAGCCCTCTTCTGCAATCTATCAGCTACAAAGTAATTGCTTTAGCAATGGCAAATATCACACACCACTAAATTAAATTTGGTATGTGGTGGTTGAACAGCTCTAAAAACAATCTTCTCTCTCCCTTATAAATATTTTAAACTACTCCTCAACAGGAAGTAGTACCATCATTTCTCTAATTTAACATCAGTTGTGATCATCAAGTAATAATGATCTCATGTTGGAACAAAGAAGACAGTGCAGCTGCAAATGTAGAAATACATTTCATATCATATAAAATGGTTTATTAATTTTTAATGTTTCATTTTGCCATTCATTTTTATTGTATACTACCCACACACGCAAAAAGCAGCCAAGGAAAGGCGTTCCTGGTCCATACTTCCCTTTTTTCTAGTCATATAGCCAGAATAAGGAAACAGAGATGTGGAAATACTTACCAGTGATGTCTATATTAGGTGCTAACAAAACTAATGACTTGAACAGTGGACTAAAAATATTTTTTGCTATGTAGTAAAATGTATTAACAAATGGCAATAATGGTAAGATCAGAATACAGATCTATTGTTATTTTACAGACATTTTAGTGTAGTTTTCTGTTTTAGCTCTTTAGTGTTAGTTGATATAAAATTCACATTTGTTTTACAAAAATCAAGGTCTCTGATCACCAACAACACAACACCATTGCCTAGATTCATAGAGGTTCATGAGGTCGCTAAGGGAATTTGTTATAAAGCCAAGATCATGTTCAAAATCCATTAAACATTGCGTTACCTGTATTTTCAACAGTTTTGTTTTTGGGTGATCCTGTTTTAACATATATAGTTGTGTGAGGTGCCCGATACATAATATCTTATATATCAAATACACATCTCTAGCAAGGTGGGAAAATAATAATTACAGCCAAAAACACATCAAAAACTCAATTTGCAAAATGGCTTATGCAAATGTTTGTAATTCTAAAATATTGACAGGCCTGTTTCATTATGGTAGTTTTGCTTATTAGAATGAAAGGTGTCTCCAGGGGGCAACCATGAGCGTTTGTGAGTATTCTAGAGCAGTGGTTCGGATTAGTTTTTTACCGACACTTACGTTTAGCATGCGGAAGTCATAAATACTTTATTGCCCTTCTAAAGTATAATATCTAGCGGTGTTTGTTTTATTTTATTTTTTTTATTTTTTTATTTGTTTGTTCTGTAAGGATTTGGAGGCCTTTTTGTGATGCTGGTGTCCTTCACAGTGGAAATAGTTCAATACGGCTCTATTGGTTATAATTGAGACTGACTTGCAAGTTGTGGGTGAGGGGTGATACAAGGGCCGGACTGGGAATCCAGCCCTGGGTGATACAAACCTTTATGAATTCTGCAATGGTCAATTGCTATTCTACAGCAAGGTTTTTCCACAATTTTTTTTTTTTTTATTGAATCCAGGTTAATATCAAGGTTTCCCAACCCGAGACCTCCATCTTCATAGCCTTAAGTAACACTACATCTTCCTGCATAATCTTCTATCCTCCCTTGTGTTCTATCCAATACCTACTCATCTCTATATTTCCTATTCACTATCCAATCTAAAAGGCTCATCTTGTATTGTATCCATTTTTCTTCACTCCAAAAAACTTGAAAAATTATCCATTTCTCTGGATTTTCATCTCTGCTCAGTAATCAGTTTTTTTTGTTCTCCACCATGTCGTTTAGAATCTAAGCTTAAATGGACAGAACATGTTACTATGTGCTTAAAGGGGCATTAAACTAAAAAATTTAAACAACTTCCAATTTACTTCTATTATCACATTTTCTCTATTCTCTTGGTATCCTTTGTTGAAAAGAAGGTAGGTAGGCTCAGGAGCTTGCATGTGTCTGCAGCACTATATGGCAGCAGTTTTGCAAGAATGTTATATGTTTGCAGCACTTTTTCCTGCCATGTGCTCCAGACATGTGAACGCTACCTACCTAGGTATCTCTTTAACAAAGAATACCATAAGAATGAAGCAAATGTTATAATAGAAGTCAATTGGAAACTTTTTGAAAACTGTATGCTCTATCTGAATCACAAAATAAAAATGTGGGATTCATGTCCCTTAAACAAACATTGCAGTACATAGATGCTGTAGGACTGAATCAGACTTGAAAAGCTTAATTCTAAGGGTCCGATTTATCAATGTCTGGTGGACTAGATCCGCTGTAGCGGATCATGTCCGCCAGACATCGCTGAATGCATACGCTGTCAGCATTTAACATTGCATTGCAATTGGTAAACTGCTTGTGCAATGCCGCCCCCTGCAGATTCGCTGCCAATCGGCCACTAGCGTACATGATTGGGCAGATTTCTGTACGCCACCTCAGAGGAGGCATATGAGTTAAGACCACTGCTTCTTAACTCCTGTTTCCGGCAAGCCTGAAGGCTCACACGGAAACAGATGCATTGGGGTCGATTGACTGTTTGACTGTTTGATAAATTAGCACCTAAAACTCTTTTTCGCACCACTATCAATGAGGTTACTTATTTACTTACTTAACTGTCTGCCTCCTGGGCAAATCTCTTTTTTCTCTTCTAAGATGTCATACTGACCACCCCATTGTAAATAGGCAGCACACATTCCTGCACTTTACCTTAGCCCCTCTGGCTTGGGTCTGAACGTTGTGCAAGTCTTACAGGCTGTACAGAAAGCATTTGGCTTAGTCTTGATGTGCCAGGTAATATTGCAGTCGATTGGGTGTAATGCCTAATTTGATCTGATTCTGTTCTACAGCATCAATGTACTGCAGTAATTAAAATATATTATATCTACTGTCCCTTAAAAAGCCCAGTAGTCCTACAGAACAGCTATCACAAGGCTGCTATGTAAACATAATTCATTGTTATCCAATTTAGTACTTTTTCTGTGATCTACTTTATTCTTCCCCATTCAACAGTAAACCTCCTACTCTCCACATATTTATTACATAGTGCAAACTTAACTCAGAATCAGGCTCCTTTTCCCTCTGACCATTTCTGGGTTGGTGTGATTAGCTTGCAAAATATTTTCATTTGACATTTCTGTAATGCTCATGGGATACACCTCTATCAGACCGAACTCGGCCAGTAGTCTTGTTATCCCGGCGTCGCGCCGGAAAGATAGGGAATATCCCAGAAGAGAGAAAGTTAGCAAGATGAGGGAAGCAGCACTCACCACAGGCAGGATAGTCTTCAGCGGCAATGGTAGAGCAGTCCA
>CAJPDP010939343.1:0-11656 GCA_905336975.1 Bombina variegata variegata
TCACTTCTATTTTCAAATGTGCTCCGTTCTCTTAGTTTCCCTTGTTAAAAAATGAATACGCACATATCATACACTAGTGGGAGCTGCTGCTAATTGGTGCCTGCACACATTTGTCTCTTGTGATTGGCTAACTAGATGTTTTCAGCTTCCTGTCAACAGTGCAATGCTGTCCCTTCAGCAATGGATAACAAGAGAATAAAGAACATTTGATAATATAACATACAATTTTAAACAACTTTCCAATTTAATTCTATCTGAATCATAAAAGGACATTTTGGGAATTACTATCCCTTTAATTAATCTGTTTTAATTAAATGGTTTCCTAATATTTTTCTTGATGGGACCCACTTTTTGCATTTTGAAAGTCGTTTTTTTTTTTTAAAATAAGCATACTGTACTCTTTTTACCGTGTGGGGGTGGGGGATATGTTTGAAACTTTTCAATGGCCATGAATAGAGCAGAGAAGGTTCTGCTTATGAAACAGTGAACAATCAGTCCCCAAGGTTCAGTTGTACAGAGAGGTGACCACCTGCTGGCTTCAAAATAAACAGCCTTTTTCATGCAAAAAAATTATTTTAACATGTTTTAATACCGCTATTTTGTATGGTGCATATCATTTTACTATCTCTTTAAAGGGCCATATTAGTAGTACAATAAACATACTCTAATTGGTTAGAGCAGTGATGGCCGACTTCCTAGCCAATGGGGGCCGCAGGTGCAGATCATCAGATAATAAAAATGATGGTACATGATGTTAGTCTGCTCTTCCTGAAGGGCTGCATGTAGCTCTTGGGTTGCTAGTTGGCCCTCCCTGCATTGGAGCATGCCATTTTAAGACTAGTTATCCTGCAGTACTATATACTTAACCACTGCAAAGGGGTTAAACGCATAGTACCAATTTGGGCCTGCAGAGCACTGCTGGTCTCAAGCAAAAACCATCTCTGGTTAATCTGATGTGCTAGTTACACAGCTGAGCAGTGCGACTGGTTTCTGCATGTCCCAAACGGTACTTTTACTATGTGTTTGACCACGTTGTGGGGCTTAAACACATAGTAGTACAGGGTCACTAGCCTTAAAATTACATGCTCTAAACTAAGATCATGAAAAAAGATGTATAAAAAAATCAGCTGTACTTTCTTCTATTGGTATCCTTTTGTTGATAAGTAGGTAGGAAGGAGGGTCAGGGTACAGGAGCAATATATGACAGCAGTTTTATAACTGTTATACATTTGCAAGAACCAAATGAAAAACATTGGGTTATGTCCCTTTAACCACCTGGTGCAATATAAATATGATCGTGTGTAGGTAGGCGTTTGCATTTTTTAAAATAATGATAAGAAAATTGTACGAGGCCTTTTTCTTTAGAAATAGGGTGGCTTCAAGACTGCTTTCTTCTATAAAGAGGTGAAAATGTGCATATGTGGTAGTGCCACTTATGCACACAGTGACTTCTGCCTTCATTTATTAAGACAGGAATCTGTAATAGCCTCTCTGAGCTTGTCACTCCTTTTTGTGTTACTTGTAGTTATTGATGTGAACATATTTGGGTCTTTACAGCCCCTGGTTCAAGGTGAACCCCCCAAGAATGCCTCTGCTGTTCAAATGTAGGTGTTGTACAAAAGGAGCTTTTTTTTTCTTCTTCTTAGTTTTACCGAGTTTGGCACCTAAGTGCATACTCCTGATTCTGATCTCTACTGAGCATAAGAAGCTGCTGATTGGTGCATACATACCATGCATACAATGTTAATCTAACATATGCATAAATACAATTTAGCAGAAATGCAAAATTTGTTACAGTGGTATGCTGGAGCTATAGTGCATGCTGTACACTAGATGCAAAAAGACATTGACAGGCAAGGGGTTAATGCTGTTCAAAAAGAATGTAAGATCTTTTAGATAAAGGCACTTTTTTAGTTAATGTCCGAGAAACAGCCTTCTGCAGTTTATTGACTTTTTCCTTTAATCCTTCGTCTTCATGGATTAATGGCTGTAATTGTTCTCTAAAATTGAAGTGTGACAGAGTTGGAACCTAGTAGTGTATCTAATGCGCTATCCTAATCTCTTTATTTGCAGCTCCATCCGATTATCCTACAGCAGACCTGACACCATCTATGCAGAAAGCAGAGGAGACAACAGACCTTGTTCCATTTTATAAAGAACCTGTAGCGCCTGTGCAGTCCCCGGACAACTCCCGTGTAGCACAGCCTGTTATTAGCATCAGTGAGAGGGTGCAAGTGAAACCACGGGAAAAGAAAGATCTGGGTATATTAGGTGAGCTTTTGAGATACATGTGACAGATCACAAAGTCACATTAAAAGGATATGAAAACAGAATTTTTTATTTCATGATTCAGACAGAGTATGCGATTTAAAGCAACTTTCTAATTTACTCCTATTTTTTTTTTTTTTTAAAAAAAAATCTTCTTTCTCTTGGTATCTTTATTTGAAAAAGCAGGCATTTAAGCTTAGGAGCCAGCCCATTTTTGGTTCAGAACCTGGATAGCACTTGCTGATTGGTGTCTAAATGTAGCCACCAATCAGCAAGCGCTACCCAGGGTTCTCAACCAAAAATGGGCTGGCTCCTAAGCTTACATTCCTGCTGTATCAAAGATACTAAGAGAACAAAGAAAAAATGCTAATAGGAGTAAATTAGAAAGTTGCTAAAAATTGCACGGTCTATCTGAATCATGAAAGAAAAAAAATTGGGCTTCATATCCCTTTATGAACTACAGCAGGGGCACACTATCTACAGCACATCACGCACAAAACTCTACACAGTTTTTTTTTCTTTTATCCTTGTAAAAAAAAAAGAGGGTATTTTTAAAAATTATATATATTTTTTTGTTTTAAATAAAACTTTTAAATCAGTTGGAGGCTTGTACCTATCTAATGGAAGCAAATGAAAAGGAGTACAGCAGTATATTAGCTTAGATTTGCTTTTTACTATTAAAAAATACAGTAATATCTAAATTACTAAACTGATAGTTTGTCTACAATGCCCCTTTAATTCACTGAAGCAACAAGGTACAGTCAAATGCAATCGAGAAATACGCTGTACTTAAAATCTGCAATATATTCCATTATCACATAGAAATACATCTCAAATGCACATAGAATATAACCAGAAGTTATTTTTACATTTAGGCTATGTTGTGGGCATCCTCATGGTGGTGATAATCATTGCAATTGGAAGTGGCATCATGGTTGGATATATATATAAAAGGTAAGAAAAAAGTAGCATTATTCTCCCATTATTTAATATTCTTCAGTATTAAAGCCTATTATTGAACTAGTTGGGTGAGGCTGTTCGAAACATTTCTTTCCCGATAGTGTTTACAAACCTAATATCTGAGCCTGTAATTAGACCTGTGACCATTAATTTGCATATTCCTAAGAATTACATTATACTTTATCAGTTCCACCCTTCTCACAAACAAAACTTGCCACTGCACTCCTGTTATTTTCATTTCCTGCATCTATCACCCTCTCAATCTTCTGTTTTGTTTTCCTAGGGGCAGAGACCTAAAACAGAGGCATGAGCAGGAGCTGAAAGAGCAACGACTCCACAGAATCAATCTGCCACTCTCTGCCTTTATGAACCCTACGTGTGACATTGTAGATGAGAACAGCATTGAGGTGCCAATCAATCATACACCAAATACAGCTCAGGAGGGCAATGCTCCTCTGATGGGCTGTGCCGGCACCCCTGGGGCATGAGGGACACACCTCACATAAACTTGGAACTAAATGTGCACTGCCTTCAGGTGCTGACTTTTGATGGGGTTCTCCCAACTGCCACGCCACAGTATGACATCATCAAGCTGAAGATCGGAAACCAGAGTTTATTCACTGAAGATTTTGTTAGTTTGTTAATTATGTTTGCATTTGTTTGTGGCTGAGAAAGAGGTGAAATTAAGAACTTTCAATAAGCCATGGACTAGGAGTAATCAGAGGTGGGAGGGTTAAATCTTCCATTAATTACTATGCTTGTATTGCAAGGACCGGTTTGCTCCCCCAAGACTGCCTCTCCCCTTCTGAATATTTTAAAAATTGTGGTCAGGGGAATCTTAATGTAGAGGAAATGGTGGAAGACTGCAAGTACTTTTATTCTTTAAAATGATCAATTCTTGTATCAGGGCTGTGCCCTGTTAAGCACATATGCACATACTGTGGCAGCTCCTTCCTGCATTCATATGTCACGTAGCCATTCCAATGACGAAGAACCTTGCAGCACAAACCAATCTTCCTGTGGACTTGGTGTCTGATCCTGTATGTTTTGTTTACAACTACAAAACTCGGTCCCACCCACCTTCCTTTTGCTGCTAGGTGTAAACTGGACATATCTGAATGTACACGTTACTGAAAAAAAAGGTTGTTGTTTTTTATTACGAGTGTTTCTTCTATAAATAAAAAAAATTATGTATATACACAGTTTCTCTCAACCAAAAAGTATGCCCCAGACACTACAGTAACTTCGAGTCCAGATGGTTATTCTGGAACACGTTCATGAGGTGGCCACACCTTAGGTGCAACTTTATGCTCAGATTACTATAGGTTTTAAATAGTACTTTAAAATAAATCAGACACATTTACAAAATTATTTAATATATTTTACTAAAAAAAAACGTAACATTGAAGCCATTATACAATTTAAAAAAGATCACAAACCAATATCACTGCAGAAAAAAACTCAAGTTAAAACATAAGTAATAATAAAGCAGCATGCTCACCAAAATAATGTACAATTTTGCAAATGTTCATATGGCATGTGCAAAGAAAATTCTTAAAAAATATATACAATCTTTTAAGAAGTAAATTTCCAGTTTTCAATTAAAAAACAAACAAACATATATATATATATTCCCAAAATGTCTCCCCTGGAGAAAATTTAAGACAGAGTGGCAACAATCCTACAAATTCACAATATGTAAGGTTTTTCCTGGATAAGAGAAAATGGTCTCCAACTGATCCAGTAAAAGTGGTCTGTTTTATGAAAGATGGAAAAACGTCTCTAGAAAGACATCTATCCAATTACTATATTATAATATTAAAACACTCCTTATACTAAGATCCCACACCTGTGTCTTCTCTTAATCAGTGTGCAAGCTGCCCCCAGGCTCTGTAAACCAAATTGCAGCACTACCACTTTTATAAACGTTACCCCTTTATTTATCCAAAAAATTCAGACAATGTTTTGGGCAATCCCTTAATCATATTATGCAATTTGGTTTATTCATAATCTTAAAACATGTTCCCATAAACCATCAAAAAGACCTCCCTGCATTTTAGTAAACGGGCTGAACAAACCACCAGGGATTGAAAAGACATCTATAAAGTATCCAGTTTTAGTGAATTTAGGCCAGTGACTCTATAGTTATTCATCCCAGTAAATGTAACTTGCAAGAATACAGCAGTTATTCAAGTTTTATATTTATAATGTTTTTAAAAAATATTGTGGATTTCTGTGTGCTTTTAAAAATGCCAACACATTAAAACCAGTTATTACCTAGGCTTTTGTAACCCTGTAAATGGCACCTCATTTAAACACACTGCTGTGCATCTGTGGTGAAGGTATCATTAGGTGTCACCCTCAGTTTAAAGCTTGTGAGTAATCTATGTTGCAAGATGCATTGAAGAAACCAGGAGACCTGCTCACAGATTTATAAAAGAAAAAGCAAACTGTAATCATGTTTAGTGTGTAAACTGAAATGCATACTGGGTAACGGACAGTGCTACCTTGAAAACAATGAGATTCCTAACTGGAATTACAGTGTACATACATAGAAACACGATATTTACAGCTATGTAAACATGGAAAACAACCTTGGGTAAATTAGTATCCTGCAAAGTTTGAAATGCATTATATATGTAAAGAGATATGTTTGAAAAGCTCTGCATTAAAAGGGACAGTCTACTCCAGAATTGTTATTGTTTAAAAAGATAGATAATCCCTTTATAACCCATTTCCCAGTTTTGCATAACCAACACGATTATATTAATATACATTTTACCTCTGTGATTACCTTGTATCTAAGCCTCTGCAGACTGCCCCCTTATTTTAGTTCTTTGGGAGACAGGCATTTTAGCTAATTAGTGCTGCTTCATAAATAACTCCATGGGAGTGAGCACAATGTTATCTATATGGCACACGTGAACTAACATCTTCTACCTGTGAAAAACTGTCAAAATGCACTGAGATAAGAGGCGACCTTCAAGGTCTTAGAAATTGTCATATGAGCCTACCTAGGTTTAGCTTTTAACAAATAATACCAAGAGAACAAAGAAAATTTGATGATAAAAGTAAATAGGAAGGTTGTTTAAAATTGCATGCCCTATCTGAAACATGACAGTTTACTTTTGACTAGACTGTCCCTTTAATGAAGTAATTTCTTTGGTTTAATAAAAAATATATACACACAGACAAAGGTTTGTGGTGTGGGAAACCCTGTATGTATAAATGACATTTTGGTAGATTTGAAAACCTCTACTACAGAGAACGAGACCAAGAAATGTAAATTTAAAAGGGACACTATACTATAAAATGTGTCTCCCCTTAATGTGTTCCAAATGACTTGTTACACCTACTGCCGAATATTAAATGCATGGGAATTTGTTCCTTAGTGCTTACTTTTACATTTGAAATTGCTGATATTGCTCATTAAAACAGTCACCTGTTGTTCTCCAGGATATGCCCATAAAATGGACTGAGCCTGTAGGTAAAGCAGATTTGTTAAAGGGATACAAAACCTTTTTTGTTTTTCCTATCATGATTCAGATAGATCATACAATTTTAAACAACTTTCCAAAGTACTTCAATAACTAATTTGTTTCATACTCTTGGTATTCTTTGTTGAAGGAGCAGCAATGCACAACTGGGAGCTAGCTGAAAGCCAATGACAAGGGGTATATATGTGCAGCCACCAATCAGCAGCTTCTTAGCCTACCTATGTATACTTTTCAACAAAGGATACAAAGAGAATGAAACAAAATAGATCATGCTATCTGAATTATGAAAGAAAATTGGGTTTCATGTTCCTTTAATGTTATCTATATCTAACCATAGTTTGGTTGCAACCAGCCATAATTAGCATTTCAATACTAGTCTGTCCCCTGCCCCCTACTGTGAGATTAATAATTCCTTTTCCCCCTGTTTACATAGCCTTTCTACAGATAATTTATTTGTCATTAATATTTTCAGTGATGTGTGTAAAGGCAAAAGCAGCAGTTTAAAATAACAGAATAAAGGGTAAAGGAACAGTTTGCAAACAAAGACACTCCAGCAGGTTAAAATGAACCATTGGGGACACATTATAGGGGAGACTATTTTATAGTACAATGTACCTTTACAAGTAGGGAAGGCTTTGTACACATAAAGAATGGTGATGTTAAAAGGGACAGTAAACACCATGATATTTTTATATAAATTGTTTTGTTATGTGTAATGAAACAATAATATTTTCATTATTTATTTTGCCCCATTTTTATTTAATATGGCCCTGAAAAGAGAGCAATTTTTAACTCTCAGACCTTGAAATGTACCCTGCTGACTTCTTAAAGCTATAACCCTGCTACATATCTGTCCCTAACTTAAGAACTGCAAAACAATTCACTAATGTTATGGAATTGGCTAGCTTTGTTGTCGGTGGACTAAAGCCCAGATTGGCTTCTCCAAATAAGGCAAATGTTGAGTGGAGTTGAACAATTTTTTTTTTTTTTACTTCAAATATTTTTCAAAAGCCAATTTGTTTTAAAAAAACATTTAGACTTGGCTGATGTGTTATTCTATAGCAACACAACAAAAAATGTCTTGTAATAAAGTGTTTACTGTCCCTTTAACAAAGCTCTGTACCATGCAGGAAAAATCTGCATGGTTTGAAAAACTTCAACATTTAAGGAACGCCCTGTAGAGAGAAAAAGGTTGTTCTAGCCAAAGAAGAAACTTGCAGTGTCTAAAGTGAAAAGCTCTGTAAAGGAAAGCTCCTTATAGACAAAGCATAGACTTACAAGGTTAGGAAAGCTCTGTATAGAGAGAGATGACCTGGAAAGCTCTAAAAAGCTGACAAATAAAGAAGACAGCTGCAGAGTCACAAAGATCTGTATAGGAGTTTGAGATCTCTGTACAGAACAAAAAAAAAACTACAATTACAAAGAGACCTGCTAGGTTTGGAATGTTATACGCATGAAAATGAGATCATCAAGGCTATGAAAGTGCTGTGTATACAAACAAGGACAAACTAGAGATTTTTGAAAGTGACACACCCCGTAACTCATCACATTTTGAAATTTGCAGGAACTTGCTATTAATTAAACGTAACATTTTTAGTGAAGAAATGTCCCTAGTGATCCCATAATATAAAGGACATATCTCCTTTCCTTTTGAGAATGGAGGAACTGTAGCTACATTTTGCTTTCCCAAAATGGTGAAATTCAGAGATGACTTGTAGAAAGAGAAGCTGGCGAATCCAGCCCCGTCTGGCGTTTCCGAGATATGCCTAGGGGTCATTGGTTGGTCTCTCCTCTTGGGAGGATTGTTCTCGAGTTAAGCCATACTGGAGCCTCAGTCTCTGCTCCATATACTCCAGCTCTGAGGGCAGAGGGATCCCCAGATCTCCCAGGAACAAAGATAAAGCAGTTAGTGCATCTTGTAGGTATGTGAAATCTGGCCTGTGGAGAGAGATGGGAAGTAAACTTAGATAGGTGCAAGAAGGCAAAACGTAATAAAAACACAGTTGTAGATCAACCACTATAAAAACTTGTATAAATGATCACTAAACAGGTCTCATGTATTGCTTTATTTCTATCCATGTGCAACTCCCAGAGTTTGGAAAAAAACAAACAAGAAAAAAACAAAATTTATGCTTACCTGAAAAATGTATTTCTTTCCGGATATGGTGAGTCCACGGCCAGCAGGAGGAGGCAAAGAGCACCACAGTTAAACTGCTAAGTATCACTCCCTTACCCACAACCCCCATTCATTCGACCAAAGGGAAATGGAGAAAAAGGAGTAAACACAAGGTGTAGAGGTGCCTGAGGTTATAGTCAAAAGAATAATTGTCTTAAAATAAAGGGTGGGGCCGTGGACTTACCATATCCGGAAAGAAAGAAATTTATCAGGTAAGCATAACTTTTGTTTTTCTTTCCTAAGATATGATGAGTCCACGGCTTGCATAATTATTGTTGGGAACCAATACCCAAGCTAGAGGACATGGATAAATAGGGAGGGACAAGACAGGCAGTCCTAAACAGAAGGCACCACAACTTGAAGAACCTTTCACCCAAAAGAAGCCTCAGCCAAGGCAAAAGAATCAAATTTGGAAAAAGTATGTAGAGAAGACCAAGTTGCAGCCTTGCAAATTTGTTCCACAGAAGCTTCATTTTTGAAAGCCCAAGAAGAGGAAACCGCTCTTGTGGAATGAACCGTAATTCTCTCAGGAGACTGCGGTCCAGCAGTCTCATAAGCCAAACGAATTATAATTCGTAACCAAAAAGAAAGTAGTAGCAGTAACTTTCTGACCCATACATTTCCCAGAGAAACAGACAAAGAGGGCAGAGGACTGGCAAAAATCCTTAGTCGCCTGCAAGTAGAATTTAAGAGCACATACAACATCCAAATTGTGTAAAAAGTTCTTTGGAAGAAGAAGGATCAGGACACCGAGAGGGAACAACAATTTCCTGATTGATATTTCTATAAGAAACAACCTTAGGAAGGAAACCTAACTTAGTACGGCATGAAAAATAAGATGAGGGGAATCACACTGCAGAGCTGAGAGTTTGAGACTGTTCGAGCAGAAGAGATAAACAAAACCTTCCAAGATAATAACAATGCCTATGGAATACAACGGCTCAAACGGAGACAGATGTAAAACTTCCAGAACAAGGTTAAGGCTCCAAGGAGGAGCAACAGACTTAAAGACAGGCCTGATTTTGACCAAGGCCTGACAAAAAGATTGCACATCTGGCACATCCGCCCAACGTTTATGTAGTTAAACTGATAAAAGCAGAAATCTGACCCTTCAGGGTACTGACTGCCATCCCTTCTCCAGGCCTTCCTGAAGAAAACATAAAATTCTAGGAATTCTAATTCTACTCCAAGAGTAGCCCTTGGATTCACACCAATAGATGTTTACACCATATCTTATGGTAAATCTTTCTAGTAACAGGCTTGCGAGCCTGAATCATGGTCTCAATGACAGACTCCGAAAAACCACGCTTAGACAGAATTAAGCGTTCAAACTCCAAGCAGTCAGCTTCAGAGAAACGAGATTTGGATAAAGGAAGGGACCCTTAATCAGAAGGTCCTTTCAAAGAGGTAGTCTCCAAGGTGGGAGAGATGACATCTCCACTAGGTCTGCAAACCAGATCCTGTGAGGCCATGCAGGGGCTATTAGAATCACCGTCGCCCTCTCCTGTTTGATACAAGCAATGACTCGTGGAAGGACAGCAAACTGAGGAAACGGGTATGCCAACCTGAAAACCCAAGGAACCGCCAGAGCATCTATCAGAACGGCCTGCTGATCTCTAACTTGAACCGTACCTTGGAAGTTTGGCGTTATGACGGGACGCCATCAGATCTAACACCGGTACCCCCATTTGAGGACTAAGCTGGAAAACATCTCCGGATGGAGTTCCCACTCCCCGGGAAGAAAATTCTGTCTACTCAATAAATCCGCTTCCCAGTTGTCTACTCCTGGAATGTGGATGGCAGAAAGACAGTAATTGTGAGTCTCTGCCCACTGAAGAATCCGAGTAACCACCTTCATGGCTAAGGAACTCCGAATTCATCCCTGGTGATTGATGTAAGCCACAGAGGTTATGTTGTCTGCCTGGAACCTGATAAACTGGGCTGAGGACAACTGAGGCCAAGCCAATAGAGTACTGTCAAAAACCTCCAGGCTTCACACCATTCAACTCCAAAAATAAGGGTAAATATGAAATTATACAGCAGGGGTCACGTAGTGGTATAAAACAAAAAGGTTTATTTCTGAGACACTTAGAAACAAAATGAGCCGTAGCTCAAAACTGACATTCCAGGGTCAAAGAACAGCAATTGCAGACATGTTTCATGTGGGTCCACCACACTTGATCACTGCTGAATTTTGCTGCTGCTGGGACCTCTATTTAAGGGAAACATGTTCTAATTATAAAATCAAAAGTTAACCCCTTCATGTCTTTTTAGGAATGGACAGCACTATAATGCAGTTCAAATGCAGAATACAATATAAATACTTGGCAGCTTGCTCACAAACTTTCTTTTTTAATTAATTATCACTTGTGTAAGTGTACTTAAACTTACATATTAGGCTAAATAAAGGAGTGATAAAAGGGATAAGATATAGCAAATATATCATTACAAGAACTAATGTTCATATCATGTTTTGTCCTTTGATGTATTTTACATCTTGTTTTTTTCGTTTTTTAGATTTTATATTTTGAATTATAAAATTCCGGTTTTAAATTCATCCTGCTTTTAGATAGTTTAGCACAAGACTATTTGTGAAGTTGTATGTTTATAGAATTTTAGTTTTAACCTTTTAACGCCGTTATGCCGTTCTATTCCGTCATAATTACACTGGGCTTTAAAGCCGTTATGACGGAATAGAACGTCATAGCAAACGGCTGTCCTGAAGCCTACTGAGCTTCTCAGATTTCATCGCAGT